>JANSTW010059301.1:0-11443 GCA_027564275.1 Diadocidia ferruginosa
ATAGCTGGAGCCACATAATATTGCAAAAATATTCACTTTTCGTTGATCGATTAGCCTGTTCCTAAATTTTAAATTTGGTGACACTCACGATCGAAAAAAAGTAAATATTTTATGGTCCATATTGTCCGTCTTCGCCATTTTGTTACAGCAATGCAATTTTCACAGAGACAAAATAAAACTGTCAAGAAAGTCAGCCATGTTTCAGTCGGTTTTCATTTCAACGACAATTCTTTGAATCGACAGTTCCCCGAAACAACAATTCCACGAAACAACAATGCCCCGAAACGACAATTCCCCGAAACGACAATTCCCTGAAACGATAGTTTCCCGAAACGGCAGTTCCCCTAAACGACAATTCCCCGAAACGACATTCCTCGAAACGACAACTCCCCGAAACGACAATTTTCTAAAACGACAGTTCCCCGAAACGACAATTCCCCGAATAAAATTGGCTCTGCTTGGGTCAGCAAAGCCAATTAAAAAAAATATTTTATTTTTTTTCCAAATTATTGAATATTTAATTTTTTTTTCAAATTTTTCTAAATATCAAAATTTTTACATTTTTAATTTTTTTTATATTTTCGAAAATTTTTGGCACAGGCTAATTTTTTCGTGGAATAGTCGTTTCGGGGAATATAGTTTTTGGGGAATTGTCGTTTCGGCGAATTGTCGTTTTGGGGAACTTTCGTTTCAGGGAATTGTTGTTTCAGGGAACTTTCGTTTCGGGGAATTGTCGTTTCGGGGAACTGCCGTTTCAGGGAATTGTCTTTTCGGGGAATTGTCGTTTCGGGGCATTTTCATTTTGGCGAATTGTCGTTTCGAGGAATGGTCGTTTCGGGGGATTGTCGTTTCAGGGAATTTTCGTTTTGGGGAATTGTCGTTTCAGGGAACTGTCGTTTCAGGGAACTGTCGTTTCAGGGAATTGTCATTTCGGGGAATTGTCGTATCGGGGAATTGTCGTTTCGGAAAATTGTCGTTTCGGGGAACTGCTGTTTCGGGGAACTGTCCTTTCAAGGAATTGTCGTTTCGGGAGCTGTCGTTTCAGGGAATTGTCGTTTCAGGGTAATTGTCGTTTCGGGTAATTGTCGTTTTGGGGAATTTACTTTTCGGTAATTATCGTTTTGGGGAATTTACTTTTCGGGAATTGTCGTTTTGGGGAATTGTCGGTGAACCGCTTCATTCTGTTACGTAAATATACGACCGACATTTTGCTTTTGTGTAGGCTACACTGAATAAATAGCGTGTACCGACCATTGTCCAAAACGTCGATTCCACGAAACGACAATTCCACAAAATGGCAATTCTCCAAAACGACCATTACCCGAAACGAAAAATCACAGAAACGACCATTGCCCCTAAAAATATGTGCCAACATTTTTTAAACAATTTTAAAACGTTTTTAATTTTTTTAATTTCCAAAACTTTAAATATTAATTTTTTTTTTCGAATTTTTTTTATTATTTAAATGTTTTTAATTTTGTAACAAAAAAAACGTTTTTAGAAATCTTTTTAAGTTCTATTAAACGAAAATTGCAGAACAAAAAGGTCACAAGAGCTGCGACATCTTGAATAAATCTGCCATTTTGAATTTTTTATTAAAAAAAATCACAAAATATGAAATCTATCTGATTGGTAAAATTTCAATATAACGAGTAAAAAATGATTTTCATTATCGCCGCCATCTTGAACATCTTCGCCATCTTGGATTTTCTTTCTACCCTTTTTGAGCTACACATTTTTTTTTTGTATACGGACAAAAGATTTTTTCCAAATAAAAAAAAGATCTTATTGGTCAACTTTTTACGAAAAAAAAAATCTTTTGACCAATACTCTAGGAAAAATTAGATTATGTTATCCAACTTTATAGAGAAAAACAAAACAAAAATCCTAAAACGCCTGCTACAAATGGCGGATGATCTTTCTCACTAGAAATATACTTACATCAGTATTATTTGTAGCACCGGCTGCCGAACCATCCAAATGGCTGTACAATTGATTGAGTACGTCACGTAATCGCTTTTGACTCTTTTTATTTGGTTGCATAAGGATGGCTTGGAAATTTACGGGTAATCCGTATCTGAAATTTTAAATTAATTTGTTTTTGGAAAAAATGTAATTGTCAAAATGTAAACTGTTGTTTAAGCGGGCGTTTTTTTATACGATTTTCTTGATAATTTGCAGGCTCTTGACCAACCACAAATTGGTCGAAAGTCTGCAGGTTACCAAGAAAATGGTAAAAAATGATTTTAGTTGATATAAACAAACCTCTTAAAATGAAACAAATAACATTTACCTTAAAACTGACTCAACGAAAACACGTAATGCTTTAACATGAATCCAAGCACAAAAGGTTTCACTGAAATTGACCTTTAACCATCTGACCAATGGACCCTATGTGGACAAAATTAAAAGCAAAATAAAAATGATTTAATTGAAAAACATTTTTCAAAACTTACAAATTGCTTCTTTTTATCGGTAACAAGTTTGGTAATCTCATTTTTACCAGCGGCCAACTCCTCTTCGTTGTACGTAAAATCACGAACAACAAATTTTTTCTCACGAGCGTGCAATTTAAACTCCTCAACTACCTTCTTGAACAGCGTTACATTGAACAATGCAAAGTCAGCATCTTGTGTGATCAATGTTGACGAACGAGGCACAATCATATCGGTGAGTTGTTCATAACCCGAAGTCCAATCTTGGGCATGGGTTCTGCAAAAGAATGGGAATAAATAAGGAACATGGTTTTTTATTGGAAAAAATCCACTTACTTTGGTACAATGACCAACAATGTTGTCAAATATTCTGAATCCAAAATGAAATGCTCCTTTTTGACCAAATCAGCCAAATTTCTGGTCAACAAGCTTCCACTAGAAGAGAAAATGTTTTATATTTATTTGTTTTATCGGAAAAATTTAACAAAATAATCAAATCGGATCATAAATAACAGAATGAAATGTCCCGATAGCCGCCATATTGAATCCGACATTTTTTATGTTACTTTTATTTAGAAATTAAATTAAAACTACCTTCGAAAAATGTTTGATTCTGAACAAGTGAAGATTTTCGTTTTGGCGGCCATCTTGAATAGCGCTGCCATTTTAATTATTTCCCAGAATTATTCAAGATTATGAAAAATTCTAACTTTTCTAATACATATTGTTGAAATTAAAAGAAAATCTAGTGAAATTTTGAATGATTCAAGATTATCGTTTTGGCGTCCATCTTGAATAGCGCCGCCATGTTTACTATTTCTCAGAATTATTTAAGATTATGAAAAATTCTAACTTTTCTAATACATATTGTTGAAATTAAAAGAAATTTTGAATGATTCAAGATTTTCGTTTTGGCGACCATCTTGAATAGCGCTGCCAATTTAATTATTTCCCAGATTTATTCAAGATTATGAAAAATTTGTACTTTTCTAGTATATTGTTTATATATTATTATATTGTTGTGTATTGAAATTAAAAGAAAATCTAGTAACATTTTGAATGATTCGAGATTTCCGTTTTGGCGGCCATCTTGAATATTATCACAATTTTTAATTATTTCCTATAGAATTGTGCCAAATTGTGCAAAATTCTTACTTTTCTAATACATATTGTTAAAATTAAAGAAAATTTAGTAGAATTCTGAATGAGTCAAGATTTTTGTATGGACGGCCATCTTGTATAGTGAGGCCATATTAATTATTGTCCAGTTTTTTTCAATATCTTTCAATATCAAAATCTTGAATAACGCTGCTATTTTTATAATTTCCCAGAATTCTTCAAAATTATAAATAATTCGTACTCTTCTAAATGAGTCAAGATTTTCGTTTTGGCGACCATCTTAAATACCGCCATTTTTATTTTTTCTATTGAATTGTGCAACATAATACAAAATTCTAATTTTTTATTACAAATTGATATTGTTATAATGTAAAGAACGATGTTGGTTTTCTGATAAGTTTTTAGGCGCCATCTTGAATCTACCATTTTGTTATTTTCGACAATTATGCACTTTATGCTAAATTTCGAATAATTTCCAACACTTACGTTTGTTTCTTTTCCAAATTTTGAAGATTACCCTTCAAATTGTTGTAGGCCGATGATTTCGTCTTGAGGTCAGCATCGATTTGACCGACTTGCTTCGAAATGATGTCGGCAATGTTGCGTAACGATTGTTTAATCGGATATTTGGCCATATCCCATTGGAAACGTGTAATGTACGATGGAAGATCGTCTATAAAATCGAAAAATTTCGTTACGTTTGTCTCAAAGAAAATGGGCTCAAAAAATCTCTTAATCCAAATAAAACCACGTTATATTTGTTAAAATAATTTTAATCATTTTTTTTTTTGTTAAAAAGTGCAGACTGTTTTACACAATTACAAAACTAAATATTAAAAATATATTTAAAAGCAACATACAAATTAAGCATAATATGAAGCTAATCGCATATCACTAATTTAATTAATAATTAAAACTAAGCATCCCAATTCTAAAATTATTTAAAATTTGTGGTTAATCAATTTTGTTGGTTTTATTTTTCTAATTATAATTTACCTGAATTCTGCACATTGATAGGTTTTAGATTTTTTTTAAATATGCAAGTTTCTCAAAAAAATATTTTTTGTATATAAAAAATCTGACGTTTCGTTAAGTAATAGTAACATCATCAGAAATTCTATAAATTGAAGTATTATAAAATATTCTAAAACTTTCGCATACGCAGAACATTTTATTATGAATAGGACCCCTCTGATGATGTCCATATATTATTGATGAAACGTCATTTTTATTTAATACTTAAAATTTAAGAAATAAATTTAATAATCGAGAAAAAATTGCATATTTCAGAAAATTCCGATCGATAAGTAAACCATCACTGGTGTGTATTTTCTTAATAAAATTAGAAATTGGATTTTTGGGTGGCCGAAATAATAAGAAAATAAATTATTTTTAAAAAAAATCAATAAAAAATCAAGATAATCTTAATAAATTCGCTTGCGAGAATACGACTGTCATTTGCTTGCTGATTCATAGTTGAACAATTTATAGAAATAAAAACACAACATCTAAAGATGATGAGTTTGATGATCTTTTGATAATAAATAAGTTGACACATTGAGTAAAAAAAATAGAAAATAAAAAATTATAGAAAAGACAAAATATAAAGAAATAATAATAATCCTATAACGTTCATATTTATATCGATATATAGTTGTGGTGTACATTTTGTTTGATGATGCTCTAACCTGGACTTAAAGGCATTTGTGGTGGCTCTCCAATTGGTTCACCGTCCAAATCCATATCTGGACTTGATCGACCCTGACTACTACCACAACAACTGCTCACCGGCGATGAGCGATGCGTTGTTGTCGATGACGTATTGTGACCAAAGTTTAATAGGCTTGATGATCGACTCCTGATTTGTTAATTTGTTATTTTACAATTTAATTAAATTCCTCTTTTAACCTACCGAATACTTTTACGTATATTTCTAGTAGATTTTCATTTACTTCTGACTGAATAAAAATGGATTTACCGTCGGTTTTGAATGTTAGATCAAGAAAAGGGTCCATTCGACCCATATATAGTGTTCAAATATTGACAAATTCAATGTTCGCCGGGGAAGAAGAAATATACAGAACATTTCACCTTAGACAAAAATTTACTTAGATTTTAACATTTAATATTATTTTTAGAAATAGAAAAGGGTAAATTAGACCCATACAGACCGTCATAATACTGATAATTGAATTAAACGTTTGTGAAATAAAACCAAAAACAAGAAAATGTCAAATTAGACGAAAATGTACGTAGAATTAAATAATTTATTATCATATGATTAAGAAAGTGGTTAATTAGTCCAGGAAAAGGGTCCATTCGACCCACATAGTCTGACAAAATATTCACAAATTAAATGTTTGTTTAAAGAAGAAATACGAGAACATTTCTTATTAGACAAAATTATACGTATTAACCCGGCAGATATGAAATTACCATGCATAGATAACAATATGCAGCATAATTACATACAAAAAACCCAATATTATACGTTGAATTTAACATTTTAATATTTTTAGAACAAGGGGTAAATTAGACCCATACTGACCGTCATAATACTGACAATTGAATTAAAAGTTTGTGTGAAATAAAACCAATAACTAGAATTTAATAATTTATTAACATTAGATCAAGAAATGTATCAATTAGATCAGGAAAAAGGTCAATGAGACCCACATAGTCTGACAAAATTTTCACAAATTAAATGTTTGTAAAAGAAGAAACACGAGAACATTTCACATTAGACAAAAGTATACGTTGAGTTTAACATTTTATTATTTTTAGACCCATACTGACCGTCATAATACTTGCAATTGAATTAAAAGTTTGTGAAATAAAACAAAAAAACAATAAAATGTCAAATTATACAAAAATGTACGTAGAACTAAATATTTTATTATCATTAGATCAAGAAAAGGTAAATTAGACCAGGAAAAGGGTCCATTCGACCCATATTGTTTTCGGCATGCACCAAACTTTTTTATTTATGAAAATTTCCTAATACGCTGCTGCCTGCTTATATGAAATGTTTCTGAGATTCCTTTTGTACAATAATATTTATGTAAAAAAAATAAGATAATGTTAGTGATGTTGAAGATAATCTTTAAAACTTTCAAAAACATTTCTCGAGCACATAATGTATTCAAAAATGTTCATAAATAAAAAAGTTTTGTGCATCGTGCGAAACTAAACGTTTTGGGATTTTTTGTTATTTTTACGTATAATGCCATTATTGACTGGACAAAAAACTTTAATCTTGTCATTTTTAGCTTTTTAAAAATAAATCTATTTCGTAAATGAAAATCTACTAAAATGTACGTAAATTCTCAAAACGAAAGAAAAAGTAAAACCCGATTTATTGCGCTAAATCTATAAAAAACTATAGAGAAATAAATATTTTTCCCGGCAACAAAATCGAAAAATATAAATTAATTTCTCTTCCATGGGAAAAGTATAAAAAATAAAAGAAAAATAAACTTAAGAAATTGAAAAAAATATTTTTCACAATTTTTGTTTTGGTCTACCTGCTTTTGTGTGAGCCTCTATTTCTATGAAATAACCAATCGAATGTAAATTCATGATCATGATGAACGCTACTATTATTATTATTATTACTGTAATTATTCGGACTACCACATAAACATGCTGAATCTAATTCCTCTCGTTCAGATCCGGTTGAATTATTTAGGCTTCCTTGGCGTGACGTAGGAGAATTTAATTGTAGCGTTTCTTTAAATGAGTTACTAGCAAGCGGTAAATCAGCCGGCATATCAGCGGCTGTTGGCGATACGGGCGGCGGTCCCGGACCTTTGTTGTGATGGTGGTGTAGTTTATTATAGACTTTGAAATTTTATTTTCCAATTTTTGTGGTAAAATATGCGGATATATTGTAATGTGTAATGCAGTAGAAATAGAAAGGTCCTGACGAGATTTGTTTTACAGACAGATATATAATAGACTTGTATCTCACAACTTTTTACAGGGACAAGGCTGTTTTCTGAAAACTTAAATTTTTGGAGCAGAAGCTCTCGCATACAGAGAGATATAAAAGGTTATAGAGGAAATTAGCGGAAGCCCCTTATAAGAATATGACCTCTTCTAATACAAATAGATAAAAAAGAAGAAGTAATGGGTAGTCATCATCATCTTGTACTGTACTCCTAAACGTGGGAGCATAGGGCATCCACAAATGTTCGTCATCGCACTCTATTTCTTGTCAATTCTTTGAGATCACACCATTCTTTCCCCTCAGCTTTGACTTGCTGCAACGATGTTCGACAAAGGCTTGAGTCGGCCAGGTCTGCGTTTACAATGTGGGTATGACTCTCGCTATGTCACCACTCGGTTTTCGCAGAGTATGTCCAATCCAGTTCCACTTTCTACGCCTTATCATTGCTTAAATTTTTTCAACACCAGTTGGATAGAATGGGTAGTATCCCCCAGATATAAGAATATATAGAAATGAAGAGATTTATGCCTCAGCCATTCATACAAATCGATAAAGGAGGAATGAAAACAGCGGTATAGCTCCGGATAAGAAGATATAAAAAGGCCGGTCTTCATAGGGCACCACTCTCTCATACTGAGAAAATAAAAACGATAGGAAAAGGGCAATAGCACCCAGATGCGAATATGTTGAAAGGCTGTAGGTTTTCAGGACTCATATTCCTCAAAAAGAGAGAAAAGGTAAGTTAGAACGCCCATTTGCTTCTGATAAGTATTTATAAAAGGCTGAGGGTTTTAGGGAGGTAGCCCACTCATACAGAAAAAATAAAGAGAATGAGAAGCGCCTTTGATAAGAAAATGTTGAAAAGAAGGAGAACTCTCTCATCAGAGAGTGAGAAAGAAAGAGAAAGAGAGATAGACATAGATAGAGATAGATAGATAGAGATAAAGAGATAGAGAGAGAGAGAAATGAAAAACGGCCGGTAGCCTCCATATATTGAAAAATGAGGGATTTTTGGGGCAGTCGTCTCATACAGAAATATAAGGGGGATTTTAGAGAAAATATTTATTTTACATTAACTACTTATATAAAATATTTATTTAAAGCTTTATAAAATAGAGATAACAGAGTGAAAGTTTAGGAGATAATGTATAAAATAAGCAGACGAGTTAGGGGGAAAACTGATCATTTATTTAAATTCATTAACAAAGATAAATGTTATAAAAATTTGGAAAGTGCGTCTAACTATAATATATAATTTCAGCAGGGGAACCTTAACTACTTTTAAAACATTGCACATTACATAATTAAATTTTACAAGTTTTAAATAAATGACGAAAAAAATTGGTTTGCATGAAACCAGGAAAAAAACAAATGAAAAAAATAAACCAAAAAATAAATTAAAAAAAATAAAATTAATTTAAAAAAAAAATAATATAATGAATAAAGCGGCTGATTTGATTTGAAAATAAGTTTACAAAATATATTAGGTGGACACACAAAATTCGCTAATTATGAAAATATAATTCTTGGCTATAAATAATACAAACCAATAAAGAGTGCACTATAGAAACGATACTATATTATTCAAGAGTTACTTCAATACACAAAATAGTGGTGAATTCAATTTACACCTAACTCACCACTTAATAGTTTAGTAAATTTTTCGAAAGTTCGTTTTGCATAATGTCATTCTAATTTTACTAAAAGTATTATACAGAAAACAACAACAAATTTAGGTGAATTTAAATTTTATACGGCAAACTATTCACCACGAAAATAGGCCCCCAGCGATTTTTACTGTGCAAATAATTTAATGTCATGTCTCTTTCTGTAAAGTTCTTCTAGATTTTACTGGCGATACTATTTGGATAGAGATGTTACAACACGCAATTTGGAAAAAAACGAAAAAAATACCATATACAAAAATAATCCTTTGGATTAGGGTCTAGAAGTACTAGAAGAAAGAGTAGCGACAATAAATTATTTTTATAGTAAAAATAGAAGTACTAAGTAGTAAAAATAGAAGTACTAGTAAAATAAGCCCCTATTTTCGTGGTGAATATTTTTTCCTATACAATTTGCCGTATAAAACAAAGATTCTCCTCAAATTGTTGTTGTTTTCTGTACACATTTTTTGAGGATTATTTTTTACGAAATTGCGTATTGCCTGATTTTACTAGAAGTACTATACAGAAAAAGTCGCGACAATACGCAATTTCGTGAAAAATTAGCCGCTAAAATTTTGAACAGAAAACAACATCAAATTGAGGTGAATTTAAATTTTATATAGCAAAACGTATAGGAAAAAATATTCACCACGAAAATAAGCCCCCAGCGATTTTTATTATGAAAATCATTTATTGTCGTGTCTCTTTCTGTATAGTACTTCTAGATTTTACTGTCGATATACTATTTGGATAGAGATGTTACAACACCCAATTTGGGGAAAAACGGGAAAACAGCTCCAGAAACATACGACAAAACGTATTCAACTTTTTTTTTTCTTATAAAAATAATTTTTTGTCACAACTCGTCCTATAGTATCGCTAAAATTTACGAGTTAGCAAGTTTAACCGAAATTTTAAATGTAAACTGACCATTTAGCTGTTTATTATTTAACTTAAGACTATCAGCTCGAAAAATCTACAAGAAGAAACATTTTCGGCTCTGTAAGTGGCCGGATTTGTATCGGTATATAAATGACGTAACTCTATCGCTTAATATTAGTCGGGTGCGACAGTGCATTTGAGGCACATTACGTGTTCAAAGCAATGTCTTTATTGATTATGATAGACCTTAAAAAACATGAATTTTGCATAATGTTGTCATTCTGAGAAATTCAAAATGGCGGACTTATTCAAGATGGCCACCAAATCGAAAATCATTTTTATTCAAATATTAACATATTTTATTCAAATTTTAACACTAGAGAGCTGCAACATTTAATGATTTTTTCAAAAAATATTAAATACAAATTGGCGAACTTATTCAATATCATCATCATCATCATCATCATCGTATCCTTTACCCCAAAGCGAGGGAGCATAGGGACAATTTTTTACCCTTTTTTCTATTTGATACCATGGTTTTCTTTGACGACTATATCAAAGGTGGAGTGTTGTCAGCAACAAGTGGGGCGGGTTATTCAATATGGCGTCTCTTAAAACATTTAAAACCCCGTATCTTAGCTATTTATTAACCGATTTAAATGAAACAAAGTTTATTATGTTAAAAAGATAAACATTCTTTCCGAAAAATAATGTTGTCAGAATAAATAATTTCAAAATGGCGGATTTTTAGCAGGAAATTCAAATTACCTTATTGATTAAATATTATTTATTTTTTTGCTTTAAAAACAAGAAAATTTTCGTTAAAAATACGGGTAAAATCGGAAAAATATTAACAAAGTTATTAACATTCTTAAATAAAATCCACCATTTTGAATTTTTTTGAATATCAAAATTTTGTTTTTTTTTAAGAAAAAAGACGTAATTAATAGTTTAAAGCACTAGGAATAAATCAATAAGGATATTTGAATTTTCTGTTTTCTGTACAACATTTCTGGGGCTTATTTTTCACTTATTTTTCACGAAATTGCGTCTTGTCGTGTCTCTTTATTCTAGTACCTCTAATATTAAAATTACATAAGATTTTTTTATACAATGTCGGTTCACTAATTCGCATGCAATATTATATATAAAAAAAACAATAATCTACATTATGTTATAACGTGCCAGTTTTTACTATACATTGTCACATTTTCATTATTCATATAATGAACGAGATGACATACACACTACACAGATAGAAAAATTTGACGAGCTTCTAATTTTTACCCAACAACATTTTACTAATAATACCTATGTAAACTCATATTCTTTACTTTTTCTCAAACTAATTTTGGTTTTAATTTTTTCTTAAAAGGTTTTTTGTTTTTATT
>JANSTW010059312.1:0-11442 GCA_027564275.1 Diadocidia ferruginosa
AGAGACAATTTGTCTTAAATATTCTAATTTTCAAGTTTTTTGAGATCTGTGGGGACCGCCAAATGTTGTTTAACATTTCGAAAGCTTGCCGCGCTTTTTGAATTCGGCTCTTTGCATCTGTTTCGGCTCTGCCGTCTCTTGAAATATATAGCTTCCTATAGGTATTGGAAACTCTCTACCTATTTGTTCGCTCTCGATGGAAAGGATACAAGGTGTTGTAGTACCCAGACGAAGCAGTTTTGTCTTTCCATAGTTAATTTTTAAGCCAACTTGTCCAGCCTACAAGTTGGCGTAACTTCGTCTCCATATCTGTCCTTGAATTTGACAAGAGACAGATATCATCAGCAAAACAAAGATCTTTTAATTGTAATACGAAAACCCATTGAATTCCACTATGGTTGTAGTACTAACATTCTTCATCGCCCAATCTAAGACGAGTAGGAACAAGATCGGTGCTGAGAACTGCCCTTTTCTTAGTAAATCGTTTATAGATCCCTAAAGTCTGGCGGTTAAACTTCAGGCAATAATCGAGTGACTATAGACTATTGTTTCAAAATTATGCGTAGATAAAACTAAAAATATATCAACACATCCTGTTCTATACTTAATGGTATAAACTCTATATAGATAATTTAATATTCAAATGTCAATTGTAAGACAAATTAAGATGAAGAAAATCGAGTCTTTTATAAGCACCAAATTTTATTACATAAGTGAAGTGAATGAGGGTATGTTGTGTGTAGTATCATTCGCATAAGAACAGACACTCGCTTTATATTCCAATTTAAAAATTTAATAAAATATATTTTGTTCATCCAGCTTCTCTTCATAACTTAAATAGTCAATTCATATGTTTATAAAGAAAATTATATATAAATTGAACAACACACAGTTTTATTATTTGTCAATTTGAAATTTTCAAAGCAGAATTGTTTTTTTTTGTGTCACACAAAGAGAGAAATTATTCAATAAAAATGTAACATAACAAAAAATCGACCTAATTCAATTTAAATATTTGAAGTTTAGGAAAAATGTCCATATATGGTTGTGTTCATCATGTATGAAATCTGTTTAGGTATATAATAAAATAGCGATTCCTAACACGCATCGGGCGTTTCGCTACTACCTATAGAAAGCAATACAGTTGTGAGATGCGGTTTCCTTTCGGTATAGTCTTTTACTCCTTAAACCTCGCTTATATACCCTTCCAAATACTAATCGAGGCGAATCGAGATCATTTTGATTAAAAATGTACTCCTTATAGCTATTTATTTGTACTTCTAAACTAAATCTGGATGTGCTCCAAGATATGTAAGGGGTGGGGAAGGGACCCCTGAGCACTATTTGGACCTCCCTTCAGAGAACTTTCCCAAAAACTGACAAATCAATAGTACTAAGGTGTAAGAACTGATATATAGATCTTCATCATCATCGTGTCCTTTACTCCAAAACGTGGGAGCATAGGCACCATGTTACCCTTTTTCTATTTGATACCATGGTTTTAGTTGACGACTATATCTCTGAATATATTAACTATATACCTCTTTTTCCCTCAGCTCAGTTTAGAAAATCTCTACACATGTATAGTCAGACAGCAGGGATTGAATTCACGATCTCTTACACTTTGCATGAAGCCGCATAACTTTAAACCAAGCTCTGGCTATACGCACAGTGATTACTAACTACGATTAATCAAAAAAAAAAATTACAATTTTATGTAGATTTTTGGAAGATTAAAAAGAAATGATGAGGTTTTATTGTATAGAAAATTCGATGTAATAAAATGATGAACTAAATTTCTCATGTGTAAAAAATCGCGCATCTGTGTGTATTGCAGTATATACGTAATATACGTGAAGTATGCATATAACATTAAGACAATCGGTCCGTGTCAAATTTACCAGCCATAGTGCCTGTTTTTGTTTATAAAATTTGTATTTTTGAAATGTAGACAACAAGCAAAATGCGTTTTTTTTTTGTACAAAATATATGCCGACAATCCAAATATATCGTAATTTGAGATAGAAATGGCGATATATCCAAAATTTTACAAATTGTGTTAATCGCGTATAAAAGAAAATTGGTGTTCCACAGGGATCTGTTCTAGTGACAATTTTTTTTTTAAATAAATTGATGATTTTGAAGATCTGCAAAATTACAAGAAAGAATGTATATGCGACTATATGCGATGTAAAATATTTTTGGTGTACCACAGGGTATAGTTCTGGAAACTAATACTATTTAAATGTTATTAATTTCTATATGCTATTTATTTTATTTTGAATTACCAACTATAGATTGGTCCTAATTATCAATTCTTAAAATTTAAACCTTATAATATTTTAAAATTCTAAAAAAAACATTCTTAATTTGGAACTTTCATCATAAATTACGTAACAATTCAATTTACATAAAATATTAAAGTCTAATTATATGCAGTTTTTTAGTCTGTCCACTTTCCTTATATTGTTTTTTAGTTTTTTTTTGTAAGAAAATTCTATATTTTTTTATTAAGTACAATAAGTGTCTGTGGGATGCGATTGCTGTTTAAAATAACATTTTTTTCTCCTGTCTCTGTGAACATATATTTATATAAATTACTCTTTATGTAGGTCTTTTATTCTTGTAAGTGTAGTTTTTTTCGTCGTCGTATAGTCGCAGACAGAATTCGTTTGTGTATAAGAACGTAAATAGTTAAGTGAAGGGTAGCAGCGCATAATAATGTGCTTTGTGTGAGGGGACCTTTATATTTAACAAAAAAAATTAACAATTCAGTTAAATGCATTATTTTCAAGGGTAATCCATATTGTGTATACGCATCACAGAGAGTTCTTTAATTTTTTTCCATAAAAAAATGCATTCGACAGTCTATACATACCGACATATCCATTTTCGGTTTTATACCCCTGGCTGTTTTGTTGAGAATTTTTGTATATTTTTTTCTCAAAAGATCGGCTGAAATATTTTTAGGAAATTCTTTTAGAAAAAAACTTGGAAAAAGAGAAAGTTTCTATATTACATATGCCTTTTTTAACTTTACGTTATAATGTTGGTTTTTGTGCGTTTATGGCGAGACAATTGCATAATTATAAACCTGCGCGATTCTTTACACAAGAAAAATAATTAATTTTATTCACTGCCTTGGATTGTCGGTCAATCGATGCGTAGGCCCTCACGAGTGAATATCGACAGCCATATTAATGCAATGATTAAGCTCCCTACGCATCGGCTACCATAGCCAGAGAATGAGAACACCCAATCAAGAGAGGGATTTCCTTGAGATGCGGCAACTATATATCATTTTATATATAGAGATGGTTAACATAATTTTGTAATTATTTATTGTTTTTACACAAATTCGAGTATGCTTCTTGAATAATTGTTCATCATGCCTCACCCCTGTATAGGAAACAGTGTTTTTTAAGCATGATCTTGGCACAAGTGATACCGTTTTCTTACAAATATTTATCGTAAAGGTTTATGTTCATAATGCGTTTTCAAAATTTTGTCGCTCAGAAACATCTCAGACGCATTGTGGAAACATTGCGAGCACATTCGTATAGTTCATTATATTGCTCCGATTCCTATAGGGCATAGGCCATTATGCACTTTTATACGTTGAAACTGGATTTTCTAAATATATATAGATAGACCCTTCGTTTTTCAATAAAATATAAGCTTGTAATAAAAGTTTTCGAGGCTAATGCGTTGCTCAGTGATGGTCACATAATTACCCAATATTTAAAAAAGTTATCACGCATTCAAACGTTGAGTATAAATACAAAATCCTATCTTTTTCCTATCGCTCATTGTATATTAGAATGAGATTTAATCGCATTTAATGGAAACGAAAAAAAAAATCGATAAAATAATAATTTTCATATATAGGAGAAAGGTTGATTTCGCGTTTTTTTTTACCACGCGTCGTTTGTTCATTTGGATATTTTTACCCCATTAGTTTTTTTTTTATAATAATAATTGACCTTGAATTTTTTTTCCTATTACATTTTTATTGGAAAATTCTATTACAATATTTCGAGGGGTTACCCCACTAATGGAAATCATGGGACAACCATAAGGAAATCATTTTAAAAAATGGAAATCATATTGGAAATCATTGAAATTTGAAAATCACTGGGACACAATTTTTCATAGTGATTAACCCCTCGCAATATTATCTATATCAGAATATCTATATATGACGCAATTTGGTTAGAGATAATATAAATATATAATTTGTCTCGAAAATATAATTTTTTTTTTAATGAAATAAATCCTGAAATCGTTTTATCATTTTTACTTTATAAAACTAATGCGACGTGGCATTTTATAGTTTATTCGATTTTATATAATAAAATAATCACCCGAGAATTATATATATGAAAATATATATGGGGACTTATTGGGGAGCTATAATATGCTCGCAGGTATACATTAATTTAATCAATAAAATAATAAATTTATGTGTGGAACGTCAAACGAGCTGAAAAGTTTTTTTTTGTGTAGAAACGTGCAAAATGTTGATAAAAAAAATTAGTGTACTAATCCACCCAAAGCTATATACGGAAATGTACAATAATTCATCAGGGTGGTTTCATATCTGGTATATACATATATAGAGGAAGGGGCGGGAGGGTTTTTACTTCGAAATAATTATTAATTTCCTTATTTATGTTTGAAACAATATGTTGCTATATTATATTTTAGGTGCGTTATTCTATTTTGAAGTTTTAGACCAATATACTGCGGAATTTATTTATTAATAATTCGATATATTTGAGAATATCGAACTTATCGGTCAGTTTTTTAATAGGATATGCCTAAAAACTATACATTTTTATAATTTTTGATCAATTTTTTATATATTTAATTGAACAAAATATTGGTAAACGTCCAATCAGGGTCATCAGTATAAATAGATAAAATGAAACCTATTTAACTTATCCGATCGGGGTCACCACTCATCAAACTATTCAGTATGAGAAGAATTATACGTGCTTATACATTACTTTTTGGAAATAAATTTAAATGAACAAAAAAAAATATTGAATGTCCAATCGGGGTCACCAGAATAATTTTTTTTTTAATTTTTTTAACTTATCCTATCGCGGGGTCACCAAATTATTTATTGCTTTGCAATTGTTTTTTAAATTTACCTAATTATACAAATATTCTAATTGTTTTTTCTTTTCTTTTTGTTTCAGGTATGTATATAATAATTCAACCTACTAACTTGATGAATGAATAAAAGCAGCTCAATCACAATGGATACACACAAAACGGATTATACACAAGTGGATAATAGTTTATAAGTTTTTGTACTAACATTTCTATAATAATTTTTGTTTTGAAAATATTTTAAATGTTTAAAAATGTATCAGTGGAAATTTTTGTTTCCTTTAAAATTTACAAACATTTTAAAGGAAATCTCCAAAATCTATAGGTACCATAGAATTGGTAAATCTTTAAAATCGCAGGCCTTAGATAGTAAATATCTTAAGAAACAATATTTTTTTGATTATTTTTTTTGATTTTTTTTGATAATTTGCTTTTGGTACTGAGATTACCTCATAACCTCTCCTTTATATACTGTAAAGGGAGTTTTTATCAGACAATATTAAAATTTATGAGCAATACATGAATTTTTTGATGAAATACATGAATTTATTAATGAAATCCATAATATTCTTGAGAACTCTATATAAATTTCTAAGCCTGGCAACTGATTTGCCTTTTTAAATTAAAAAAAAGTTATAGATTTCTCAAAAATTTCACGGATTAATAAAAAAACGTGAATTTCTAGAATTTTGTGAAATATTCTTTAGATCTCAAGAGCGTAAAATGTATATCATTATAAATCATAAAATTTTGAGATCTAAAGAATTTTAAAAAAATTGTCTAGAAATTCACGTTTTTTTAGTAATCTGTGATTTTTTTTTTAAATGTATGAAATTTTTGAAAAATTTATGAAATTTTAGAAAAATTATGAAACATACATTTAAGGATATCGCACACTTAGGCGACGATACAAAAATATTTGTTGTTGTTTTGTATATGTTAAAAAACTGACTCTTTCAATCGTGCCGCTTACTATCGCTTACAGTCGCCTAGATGTGCGGTCTCCTTTAGGATTCTTGGGATCTAGAGAAATTAAAAAAATCTATGGAAGTTTACGAAATGTTTGAGAAATTCTTGAAAATTTCACAAGATTATTGAGAAATACATAACATTTTTGAAAATATTCACGAATTTCCTTATAAGAAGATTCTTTAAAAAAAAATCATGAAATTCTCAGTCTTTAAACAAATTAGCCTTTATCGGCCAATTTAAAAAATACATAAAACACACGTAACATTTAAATAATATTATTCTTTATTTAACTTCACATATCACAGCATAATATGCCTGCCTGCCTGCCTAATAGAAACAATTACCTTGCCAATTAAAATTTATATTTATTCTTAGAAATTCTTCTATGAATTTGTTAATAAAATTTATAAAAATCACGTCTTTTGACTCGACTTTATTTTTTATTATAATAAAATATGCAACCGCGACACACCATGAACTGTTGTTTTGATATTATTCAATTTATTTATAAATGTCTAAGTATTGCCCGATGGTAATTTTGTTATATAGAAATTCTTATAAAATTGAGTACTATACTAAGTTAACCCTCTATTTTGTTCAGTATATTTAGTTTCACTTTTTTCTTCTTCCAACTAATCATAATTAATAAAATCATTCATTGTTGTATGTTTTATGTACAGAAAAATGTATTATTAATTATATGGGTGGAATCAGAAAATATGCGACTCGAAATTGTAGGAACAGAAAAGTTTCGTGAATGTTAAAATTTTTTAGAACTGGAATCGATTTTTTGTAAATCTCACCAAGTTTGCTCGTTTATAGTATAACATAAACTATAAAAGCATTAGGAGATTACAACTTTTCTAACCTCACTTTTTCGTCTCCACAAATTAATGTTACTGTTGAAGTTTTGAACGCAACTTTAGCTTAAAATCCTTGTATATGCTACATTATTTATTGGGAGACTTATGTTCATAAATGATGATACAGTTCATATTCTAATCATTTCACAATAAAATAAGTTGATAACCCAGAACCAAAAATGTACTTATTTTCTTATTCCACCCATATATTTATAACTATCCACCATACATAATAAGTTTTTAAGTTAATTTATTTAAAAAAAAAGAAGAAAAATGGGGGAATGTCCATATTGCGATATAACGAGTTCATGTAACTTTAATATATTATTGCAGTTTCAATAGAAAATATGTAATTTTTCTTTTAATTTTATTTAATAAAATAACTAAAGCAGACAAATTTCTTGGAACGAAATTATAAAATAAAATATACAAAATGTAGAAAATCTCGCTCGCTCATATAGTAAATATAATGACGTGTTACGTTTTTATTATTATTTAATTATATAATTATTGGTTTTCGCATAAAAATCGCATTTAAATATTATGCTGCTGCAATTGTAAAAACTATTAAATAAAATATTAATAATAATGGACAATGCCACACCTCATTCACATTTATATAAATTTAAGCTTATGTGATGAAAGTGAAAACAATTATGTTTAAATGCGTTATCTCACCTATATGCATATAAATTATGGGCTGAAGGTTATAGGGGACAATCTATAACTATAATCTAGCAAAAGAGACAAGTTTTCTTATATATTCTTATGATAGTGCATAGACTGGTGACCGAGGGGGTACTCACATTTGGAAGTCCTGGGACAACCTATATGGATGTCATGTGGAAGTCAGCATGGGACAAATGGGTGAACTGCAGTATAGCAAATATGCTCCAAATAGGACCCCACCTCTTTTATCCTGTAAAGAGTCATTCCCTGGACCAAAAAATTATACTATGACTTTTGGGGGAAACCCCCCTTTCGGCGGGGGGGGGGAGTTAAAGTTTGTATGCAAAAGTTTTAAAATGCAATATTGTAATGTCATACCGGTCATACCTATACAGAATGTAAGAGTAGGCAAAATAAAATTTTGTGTAGTGTAAATTTAGGGAGGGGCTTATCGTTTGTATGAAAAATATCAAAAATACATTTTTATATGGGTTGTGTGTATTCAAATGAAAGGTCTTGATAAGAGCTACAATTTTAGTTCTAAGTGTTTTATTCTATCGTTCCCCCCTTCTGTTCGCAGATAGGCAAATAAAATGTTCCTTCTAAGAAATCATTAAACCCCTCCTAGAGGCTGATAGAAGGACGATGGAATACAACTCTTAGAACTACAGTCGAGACTAAAGTTGTAGCTCTTGTCAAGACCTTTCATTTTATTACACACAACCCCTATTAATATATTTCAATATTTTTCATATAAAAGTTAGGCCCCTCCAATTTTGAAAGAGCGGTTGATTTCTTTTATGTTCACACTACAAAATTTTTTAATTTGCCTATTCTTCACTTCTGTATAGGTGTGGAATCAAAATATTGCATTTTAAAACTTTTGCATACAAACTTTAAACCCCTCCTTTCCCCCAATAGTCGTAGTAAAGTTTTTTGTCGGGGGATGACCCTTTACAGGATAGAGGGGGTGGGGTGACCAATTTTCTCGAGAAAATTATCTGGAAAAAAAAATTGACCGCTTAGAGAGGGTTAATTCATTCTATACCTAGGTATATAAGGAATGAATTTAATGGGTTAATCATATAATATATGAAATAATAAAGAGACATTGATGTAAATTGTTGTTGTTTTATATTTATAATTAAATAACGAACAGCAATTACCACACATTGTATATGTTATATGGAATATGCCCAGCCGGTTACAACAACAACACAATTTTTCCTTATTTTTCTCCAGTTTCCTCGCATTTCATTTAGATTACATCGTATTGTTTTTTTCTTGTGTGTGTCGTAACTCGACGAAACCCAAAATAAAATACAATTAAGTTTTTCTTTCTGCATGTTAGTTATATATTCTTTCGTCGAGATTTAATTTGTTCTTTCGCCTATATATGATGTGTGGACTATATTATAATATGCTCAAGCAATCCTATTCTTTATATTATATTTTTTGTTAAAAGTACACGCTATTTGTGTGGTCGACCACGGGCAGACCAGTGGCGGGGTGTATATATATAGGGAATGTATAAGCTCTTGAAAATTCTTATTGAAATCCCAAAAATCTAATTTTTAACTCGAAATCTAATGGAATTTCATTGTCTTTTTTTGTATTGTCTCATTCTTATTATGACTTTTACGTCAAATTTATTTCTAAGAAATGGTTATTTTCATTAAGGACTTACTGATTTTACAAAATTTTTCATAAACTATTTAAATTTATTGAAAAATCTTATGTTTGTCTTCGGTTCATATATACTCAATCCTATATATGAACTTGTAAGATTTTCAATCAATTTTCTCATATATCCTAAAAATGTGTCCGAATTTCATCAAATTCATTTTAATTTTCTTTAAAAACATTCATTGGATTCTTATTCATTTTCCTGGGGAATATCAAGAGATTTGTTCATAATTTGATCTAATTTCTATTGGATTTCTAAAAAATTTAAGAAACATCTTACAATTTCATCAAAATCGCTTAGGATTCCATTAAACATTTCAAAATTTCATTAAAATCTATTTACATTTTTGAAATTTCATAAAATGTCAAGAATTCTTGATAAAGCCTGAGAAATTTTAGAAATTAGTCAGTAATTCTCTTTCAAAATAATTTAAATTTCCATTTCCATTTTTAAAAATATTAAAAAACTCTAATTTTTTTTCTCAAATATTGTTTTTTTTCTAATGCGCATCTGCCAAAAAAATTTACCGTTCACCACTGATCGAGACTCTATGTAATATGTTTGACTTTTCTATATGTGGATATTTTTGGTTTTAAATGGAGAAGATATGCGGTGGTGGCATATGTGCGGTTTGTGCAGCAGTAGTTTTTTTTAAATGCAGTCAGAATATTGAAATCGTTTTTTTTTTCTTTTTCTAATATATTATCTTTTTAACGAGATCCACAAAAATAAAATAAATTTTTCTGCTTCTTATTTTTAACTTTAATGTATGATAATATAGACAATTGCGGTTCCATATACGAAATTAAAGATATAGGAGGGCGAGCATGAAAGAAATTAATTTTATTCTGGAAAATGAATCCTTTATTTATTAATTAGGTGTTAAAAAACACGATCGCAGTGATTCGGAAATCACTTACGTTAGTTAGTTAGTTAGTTCGCCTATATTTATGATACCTTCAGATAGGGTTCCTCAAATAGTGTAAAACCCGCGTTCTACTGATCAGCAAAAAATATTGCTAAAGTGCTGAGTTGCTCCACCTTTGATATATAGTCGTCAATAAAAATCATGGTATCAGATAGAAAAAGGGTAAAATGGCCCCTTGCTTTGGAGTAAAGGAAACGATGATGATAGCTGAAAACGTTTCTTGTCAACTCCCTGAGGATGTTAATTTTCATGTGGTCCGAATGAACACTGATTCTTTCTTTCGTATGCCAGTTAAAGTCCTTCCTTCTTTATCTTTTCTAATCTTTAAGTTTAAATAGTTCGTGCCATCGTTATACTAATCCATCGTCACTTTCATCTTCATCTCTTCATCTAAATCTGTAACCAATTTTCTTCTGGATCTTGTTGATTATTTCGTTTATTCCTATAGTTTTTGTTTAATTATTGTCGATGTCGTGGCACCCATCGGCATCCCTGTCTATAAATTTCTTTGTTGCATTTGAAAATACTTGTTTCTAACGTAAAATTGTATATCTCCATAAATATCCCATAACACAAACCATTTTCGCATCCTCCACCACTTCTTTATGCTCGTTCATTATCTTTGTGGTAATACCTATTTTGTAATTACCATACATGTCTTCGATGTCTATGGAAACGATGACATGTCCCTTGCCATGCTTGTCCTAACAGTCCTCCTGTAATTTCAGTGCAATTTCTTTACAATTTTTTATACTGTTGTCCTCATGTCTGTATATGTTGGTATATAGTGTCTATATGTAAGGTTTTCATTACCTCCTCCTTCAGTCTCCTTCCTTGTTTCGGAAATAAACTTTATTTTACTACCCGGCTTATCTGCTTTCTACATTCCATAAATCCGTGAGGTAATGTTGGTTCCTGACTTTGTTGCATAGTACACCTCCCTATATATATATATATATATATATATGCTTGCTTTTCTTTTCATCATCATCATCATCGTGTCCTTTACTCCAAAGCGAGGGAGCATAGGGACCATTTTTAACCCTTTATTCTATCTGATACCATGGTTTTGCATTGACGACTATATCTTTGACTATGTCAAAGGTGGAGTGTTGTCAGCAACTCGAACTAGCCATATTTTTGGTGGTTTTACACTATATGAGGAACACTATCAGTTGATTTCATATAGGCGGACAACGTGTGTA
>JANSTW010059323.1:0-11441 GCA_027564275.1 Diadocidia ferruginosa
CCCTTTTAAAATGGTAAGGGCTTAACTTTTGTATGAAAAATATTGAAATATAAATATTTATAGTGGTTGTGTGTTTTTAAAATGAAAGGTCTTGACAAAAGCTACAACTTTAGTTCTAAGAGTTGTAGTCCATCGTTCTCCTCCCTGCCGAAGAGGGATTTCCCCCAAAAGTCGTAGTATAATTTTTTGGTCAGGGGATGACCAACAGAGAGGGTGGGTCTTATTTGAAGCATATTCGCTATACTGCAGTTCAGCCGAACGAGCCACCTACTAAAACCCTGTTGTTATCCAGCTTAAGTAGAAGTAAGTAACTTATTATATATTGTTTATTAAAAAAGGTAAGTATAAAAAGAGGATATAGTAGTTCTATTAAAAGAATGAAATCGGCAAAAACTAATTAGTTTCGATTTAATTTTGAATATTTTTTTTGAAAATGAAGTATATTTTGTAACTTTTCCTTCTCAGAAATTATTTATTTATTTGTTTTTCATGATGTCCTGTGACAAAAATAGTCATTCCTTCATTACTTATTAAATATTAATTTATTTATATTTTGATATTTTGATATTTTGATTTTTTGATTTATTTAAAATTACTTTTACTAACATATATTATGCAGTTTCTTAAAACTCTTTCTCAACAAAAATTAAATTAAAAAAAGTTTGAATATACATTGTATTATAGAATAGTTCGTCTTACCGTAAGATTTTAAATTCTTAAAATATAAATATAGCGGCTAATTTTAATATTCGAGTATTATATATTAGTGTAATAATGTGTAATTGAACTTCAAACATAATTATGCCGAAATATATAATTATAATACCTAAAAAGAACATAATACATACTACTTCAGTAAAAATATACATTAATCATTACATTTCTATAGTACACTGTCCGACACAATATATTTTCAAAAATCGTAAATTTGTACATACTAGAACTGCAACTCAAAATATTTTAAAATTAAAATTAAATCTTGTGTCTATAAGACTTAAAATAACTACGTGTAACCAGTTGCTTTTGTAATAATTTAAATTTAAATATTTCTATTTGTCATAACTCATAACAATAACAATTTATGACAAATTTTATCCATTGATTAGATTAATTTTTTGATGTTTTTTTCCACTAAAGTCCTCTAAATCATAATCGCGATAATAAAATAATTTTTGAAGAATGTAAAAATTTTTAGGTTAATTCTATTAGGTTTAGGTATATATTACTAAAAGTCGAAATTTGTGTCGGATAGTGTAAAAATATATAATATAATAAATTTACATAGATTTGCCAAGATCAAGTTCAATATAACAATGGTTAAAACAAGTTTTTACCATTAAATTTTCATTGATCGCAACATTCTATAAACTATTTTTGTAATACAAAAATAATTGTGCTTTTTTTGGAGTATATTATTATTAAATTAAACATATTGTTACGTATGTTACATAACAGCTATATGTAAGAAGACGTATTCCATTGTTATAATTTGGTCAGATGAAACATTCACTTTTTAACTGTTCAAACGGTATTTGTAAATTTTTTTTGTAAGCACGATGTTCCAATATTTTTTATACGATGTGTTTATACATTTTAATTTAATAATCAGTATTATGAACTATACAATAATAAATATGTTAAATTACATTTAAACTGGTATTTTTATGGAATATTTTTTTTAAATAATTTTGAATTACGATTTCTAAGTGACACATACTTTGTTCTAAAATTTTTAGTCAAACCACTTTTCTAAGTTTCAATTAATTTTTCAATATTTAATTATTATACAATTTTTACGAATATCAAATTAAAAATAATAATAATAAACAATCATATGTGGTGTTACATACAGAAAAGCCATACAAAGTTTGTTCGATAGCTGATCAGTTTCTGAAGGAAACGAAACTTGAACATTGCTGTAAAAACCCATATTTTTTGTGGAAGGATTTTCAATTTAAAAGGTAGAATGCTGACATAAATATATTTAAATTATACATTGTGTTTTTAAAATGATTACAAAAAAATATGCATTTTAATTTTCATCAAAAATTATGTAATATTAATAATTCTATAAATTTAATTATTTTAGTGGTCGTTTTCTTGATAATTAATTCTAATAACAAAATTTCATTTTTTTTTAAATATTTAAATAAAAAAGTAATGTTAAAATTTAATAAAAATATTTATTTAAATTATTAAATATTTTTTTTTCAATTCATTATGAAATAAAGGTATTCGCTTCTACTCAAATCTCATATAATATGAAAATAATATTTTTTTTAATTTTCTTTGAAAGAATATTGTTTGATTGTCAGTTTTGATATTATTATTATTTAAATTTAAAACCCAAATATTATGTTAAGATACGATTTATGCGGTAGTAGGTCAAGCAGTAAAATATTTATTTTTTAATTTGTCTTCATTAAAAAGACAATAAAACCATTTTTTGGCAAATTTAAATGAATAAATGTTTTTAAATAAAATAAATGAATGACTTTGGGTGTATGCGGAATTCGAACAATGATCAATATAACTTTTTTTAAATAAGTTCAAACAGAAAAAGCATAATCTTCGCAAATCACAGTGAAAATTGTCAAATAATAATAATTTTGTTTATATCTAATTCTTTTTCATACAATGTATTTTTGTGTTTAAAAAATATATTTTTATTTTTTTTATAATTAAAATTATTCTAAAAAAGTGAAATTACGCACTTTTATAGTTTTATATTAAAAAAAAATTCACAACATAAAATTATAAGAAAATATTTCAAATAATGACACTTTGCGGTTATTGCAAAAATATACAAATGAGCTCTAAAGATTATTATTGTCCATCTTCTTCGAAGTGTTGGGATATTTTTCTCGGTCATGTCTTATAGTTGGTAAAATATTTTCTTTAAAACAAGCAAAACAAACATATTTTTAAACAAAGTTTTAATAACATATACTTTGCATTTAAAAATATGTCTTCATATATATAAACATTCTTCAAAGGCGACGAAAATGCAAACTGAATTATGTAAATTTAATATTTGTAAAACGTTTTGTTTTTCCCACATTTAATTTTGGATGGTACACATTTACTTATGTTCTGGTTATTTTATTACGTATGAGTTTATTTGCCATTGTTTATTTAAATTAAAAATTTTATACTCGTCTCGTACAACATAGTTTATGATCTTGAATTGTTAATATACATTTTCTCACATTTAAATATATTATTGTATGTTTTGTGTCTATGGTGTTTATTTATTATCTGGCCACTTAAATTTAATACTTTACATGAATAATAAAAGAATAATATCTGCATGTAAATGGTTGTGATTGATGAAATTTTTGTAAAAGTTTAAGGTATTAACAGTTAAAAAGAGATCATTTTAGACATTTATTATTGAAATAGATGAGATCCTATGAATCTACTATGAATGGTATGAAAAATAAAAATGTTTGTTTATTTTTTTTTATTTTTTTTCCTAGATTTTTCCTTGAAAATGTATGTTGTGTCAAAATTTTGTAATCTTTTTCAGCAACTAATTAAATTTTTCCGATACAAAAATTATTTTTATAAGAAAAAAACGATTTTTTATGACGATAAGTTTTAACTTTTAAAAAATTGCCAAAATGATTAAATTAAATTTACTAATTTGTGTTACTGTATACAAGTATCAAATTAATTATCTAAAAAAATGTTTATTACAATATTGGCAATAGTTAAAAAATAATCTACCAACAAATTTAGGAAAATGACTTATGTTGTTTTTCTTATTACCACAGAATTACGTACACATTTTTTTAATTGTTTATGTGTTCAACAGTAAAGTTTTCTATATGAAAGACAGATCGACCCAATAAATAAAAAAAAAATAAAAACAATGTTATTTCAATCAATTCGATTTTTATCAAATTTAAACTAAATATTCTAATTAGAAAGTTTTCGGTTTTATTCTAATAGAGTTATCTATAAATCAACATTATAGCAAAAAACATAAATTTCTACTATAATAAATTTAACAAATATATTTATGTGATCATTATTATTTACAAGATTTATTTCTTAAATTTTCGTTGTTCAAAACAAATAAATAATAATTTTTACCATTTCGTCATTCTTGATCTTGTCACTATATCAACATTACCTAAGACCACCTTAAAGAGAGATGCAATGAGGAAAATAAATCAAAAACCATTTCTCTTATAATATTTGCGACCAACACCACAACTATACAAAACAATATGTTTATTTGTTTTTGGAAGAAATTTCTTATACAACATGCGACTGCGATGATCATGTATGAAACGAGGTTATATATACGTTCATGTAATGAGAGAAGCTCTTTTATTGTTAACCATCAGCTAGCTATACCACAAGCATATCTTTAGCCGCGCATATGACTTGATCATGTTAAATTGTTTTTTTTATTTTAGTTTAATATTTTAAAGTGAGTGGATCGCATCGTTTACAAATTAAAAAAAATTAAATCCGGAAATTTTATTAAAATATTTAAATAATATTTTTTTCGATTAAGTGTTTTTTAAGGTTGATTATTTTTTTTTTCAAGTGGACCTATACAAAAATATTCTGTGTATGTTTTAATATTTATTATTAATATATTTGACCGAAGAAAAAACATTATAATTTCTTATATAAACTATAGACGATATATATAGTTTAAACTTTAATTAGCTACAGAAAAGAGTTTATTTATTAGTCGGTTGAATAAATTTAAATGTCATAGAACAATGTAAGTATTTGAAATATATTTTTTTCGAAAATTGATTTAAAATAAAAGAAATTATATTTAAATTATATATACTATGCGGACAACATTATTTTCGTTCTACATTTATTTTGTGTGACAACTTTTAATATATGCAAAATATTTACAAATAATCAATGAAAACTAACCCACATGTTTGAGCATCAAAAATATTTGCAAACTCATAAAACCATCACAAAAGATCATCTCAATATGTAAATTTATGGATAATAAATATTTCTTTCTTCCTCTACATATATATAGATAAACGATGATACTAACATTGACAACGTTTCACTTAATTATCATGATTATTACAACTTCAGCAAATAGTCAGTTGGAAGATGTAAATAAAAGTGAAATTATAAGTTATAATAATAATATGAATCATAGTAATGAATTATCGACCATACCGTCAATCATTCCAGCCTATAGAAGTTTAAACGCGGATAATGGAGGTAAATATTAATAATTGTTTTTTTATTCTTCTTATAAATTGATCTAATTTTTTTCTATAATTATATCATTTTCTCTAAGCTTTATATATGAAAAAAAAAACGAAAGACTTGAGAGACGAACCTTTTATTTTTATAAAATTATCATGTAATTAGATCAAAATAATTGTATTTATTATATCAATAATAATTCACATGGTGGAAAAATCTACATTATATCATGAACATATTAAGTTTTATAGAAATTTAAGTAATAAATATTTTCTGTAATATAAAAGAGAGAAAAATTAGATTAATTGTTTATAAAGTCAGGCGGAACAGTGCGAAAATAAATTCTAAAGCAACATTTTTATATGCATCACGTGCATAAAATAGTTTATTTCTTGCTAATTAAATAATAAAAATATTTATAATATAATAAAATTCTTCTGTTTTAGTTGTTGCTCGAACATTTGGTCGCATTAAAAAACTTCAAATGGGTCTGCTACCAGTAATGTTTAAACTGGGTGTAATGGCTACAATAATTGTTATGATTTTGTTCTTATCAATGAAAAGTGTTTTTATCGGTATCGTTTTGCTTATAATAAATTTCGGTTTTATTGTTGCAAAATTGTCAAAGCTAAAGCTATACGAATCTCATCATGAAGATCATCATCATGGCTGGCAACCAACATGGCAACCACCGTGGTCTTCACCGCAACCCCATCATCATGCTGAGGATAAACAAATCCATGTCCACATTCACAATCCAGGACCAACATCATCTGAGAAGCATTATAGCAGTAACAATGAACCATATGGTGCTTACTCAAATTCACCACCTTTCTTTGCCACAAGTAGAAGTGCTATTGATGAGAATGGTTCATATTACAATCCACCACAAACAGCCCAACAATCAAATAAAAATAAATATCCATACACAATAGATTATGATAATGATCGAAATAATCAGAGACAACGAAGACAATATATACCTACAAATTATAGAAAAAATTATTTTAATAATAATTATGCCTATAACAGCTAACAATAATATAAAGAATAATTGAAAAAATAGTTTTTTTAGAAATTTCCAAAAATTAGCCTCAAATTATGGGAAAAAGAGTTTAATGACATGAAAAATATCATTTGGATTCTTCATTTCTATATATAGCGATTTTTTAAATTTAAGTGAAAAAAGTTTGTAATAACAAAATAAAAGGGTTTATATCTATGCGAACTGGTACGAAACGATAAAATATCTATTATATATTAATTTTTTTAAATATAAATATATATGAGTAAAATTTTCTAAATATATTTTAACATTAAAACAACTTACCTTGAAATACAAAAATTTTAATAATACAAATATATTAAAAAAAGGGAAAAATTATTACAAATTAAAAGAAAATTAAAAGTTTTTTTTAATGTCAAGAACTAAGGAGAAATATATATACATATTTTAAATATTTTCTTAAATATCTATAAAATAAAAAGATTTTCGATATAAATAAATAAATTAAATTAAGTTTGTAATCATTTTGAACACGTAATTAAAATTTAACAAATTTCATCAAATTGTGAGCTAATTACGCAAAAACATGTTAATATTTTTACAAATTCAAACGAAAGATTTAAAAAAACAACGAAACTTTTTTAAAGTTTTTCTTGTTTCAAATGTTTTTTCCTACAATATAAATAATCAGGGTTACCTTATATATAGTTTTGAAAATATTTAATTTTTGCTAATTTTATTAATTTAATAATTTATTTTTAAAGTATTCAGATGAAATAAGAGAATTAAAATTTGTAGACTCATTTAAAATTAATAATAAGTTAGAAAAACAAGAATGTTTTCTATATAAATTCACGTCTAATCAATAATTGCAAGAAACTAATACGAAAGACTTGAATAGGAAACGAACCTTTCAATTTTTTTCCGAATTACTTAATTAATAAGAAATTATAACTACTTTATAATAAAATCTTAAATCTGCATAATTATAATAATTTTAATTTCTTAATTAATGAAAAGAAAAAGAAAAACAAACAAATCAAATAACCAAATAATATTGTGTCAATAAAAATGATTAGGTAAATTGTAAATAAAAATTGTAATATAAAATACATAAATTTTAGATTTAATTTTTTGTTTTGGTACCTTACTATATAATTTTCTTTAATTTATTATAATGTTTTGTTTATATTGAAAATGTCTATTTATAAATGCAATAATTTATATACTTACACCAATTTAAAAAGGTGCGTTATATTATTAACACCAATTTTATGTCTAAGTGTGTGCTGCGTGCATTAATTTATAAGGTTTCGATTTTGTTATAATTCTAGGCAACCTCAAACATAATGATAAAATTTTGTAAATATTTATAACTGTTTAAAAGTTTTCTATTTATTTAAAAATAAATTAATTTATTAAAAAAAAGTGTTTTTTTTATAAATTGAATTTTTACCTATTTTATACAATGACTCTAAATAAATGCTACGTTTAATAGTGTTAATAAATATATCACTCAAATTACAACATAAGAAACAGTTTAATTTCTTAAACTCTTTCACACATATCTCACACGAAAATGATTTAAATAAATTTATTATACATACGTATGTATGCTAAATTGTGTAATAATTATGTCTAATTTGCATATAAAAAATATTTTTAAATAATACAGTTTAAATGCGCGCGATCTAGAATTAAAAGATAAAAGAGTCTGAGAACTCTTTTTGTTTTGTTTATATAACTTACATATGAGATGCTAATATTGTACCACTGAAGATTTTCTATTGTGCGTTTTCTATAAATTTATAATATGTTACTTAATTAACATTTTAATTCTGTAAATTATAACAAATTTGACATTTTGCATACAAATATATAAATTATTATATGCGGCGCTTTATTTTTCTTTTATATCTCTTTATTGAGATAATATTTTGTAAGTATAAGTATACAATAGAAATATATTTTACTTTCAATTTCAGAACTGTAACCGCATAAACTTAATTCTTTTTTAATGGGGGCTCTTATATAGCAATATTTATATGTAGGTAGATATATAACATGAAAGTTAATTTATATCTTTTTTAGTGAGAATATTTATCAATTAGAAACTTGGCCACAAAGTTATAAATTAAAGTTTTTATAGGCTAGTGTATGATGTTGCCATCTATTGGAATTAAAAAGTAATACCAGTGTTGTATTATTCTATTCGATATATTAGAATAACTTTTAAGAAGCTTTTATATTTTATTTAAGTTCATATAATATAACAAAATTGCTCCGGCAGTCCGCATCATCAACTGGGATGCTGCTTTTACTATCTTTTAAGATTTTACACCTAATATTTAAATAAAATAAAAAATTGAGACAACCCAAATTTTCTCTATTATATATTTACTATTTATTATATTTTATTTTTGAGTGAAAAATCTGAACTAATAGATATTTAAAAAAGATGGGAGCCCTATCGTCTAAAACTAAATAAACTAGAGACCCCAAGTGGAATCTCAGAGTAAAAGCACTTAACACACTAAAAACCCTCAACATTCACCAAAATTGACGAAAATCCGTAAAATTTTCTATATACACTTATAAATATCGACCATTTTCTAGCAACAAAATATATATATGGGAGCTCAACTTTCGCCTTGATCTATAGAGTCCGAAAATAAAATCCCGGAATGCTGTACAATGACCACTATATAAACTTACTCCCCAACAAAATTTATCAAAATCTGTTTTCTGAAGTAAATGTGCTCAATGCTCATATTTTTCCGCTATTTTTACTAAAAAAAATCATATATGTGAGCACTTTCTCTTCTTTGACCTATAGACCTCAAATGCCATCCCCCAAAAATTTCACCCTGATTAAAATTTAGTTAAATTGTTTGTGTGTCTGGAAATTTGAGGACGGACGGACAAACGTACAAATGGACATTGGTAGATTAAATTAAATGAAATTTGTCAACGAATGTTCTTGGTACAAAATTCTATGATTATATAAATTTTGTTTATAAAATTATTTTCGAGGTCTTTCAAAAAACTATTACTTCCAGTTAAAACATTATACTTTTGAGGTACCGATATATTTTATGCTACTTATGCTAAATCTGGTAAACACATTTTAACTTTTGTGTATACGCCATCTGTTGTAATACACTGCTTTTAAAGTAATAGCGCTTTTATAACAATTGTTATTTTGAGCAAATCTTATATAAGAGTAGCTTAATTTAAACTTTAATTTAAGTTGATGATTCAAATAGACTAATTTTAATAACATATCCAGAATTTTTTAGTTTGAATTTTAGCTCGAAAAAATATAAATGCAATCTTTTCACATATTCGACCAAAATTAATTTTGTTTGCCTTTCTGGATAAAAACATTCCGTAAGATTGAAAATCTGGTCTCGAAATATTCACAAATGTTGTGTTTTCTATTGTGAAAAACATTTTGTCTAAATGTTACATTATACGAAATTTCCAATGAGTTATAGCCGTGCAAAACCAAAGCTCGAGGAAACATTAATTGAAATGATTTCAAAATTTAGTTTACATTCGATGACCTCAAAAATGTTAGTATTTATTTTAGCATAAGAATTTCTTCCAAAATTTAAATTTTAAAATCAAAGTTGATGGTAAAATTGAACAAAATGGAACAGCCTTCTCTATTAATTTCTTATCAAATTCATTGAAAATAAAATATTCAGAAAACAGGAGAAAATATCGTTTATATAATAATGTACTTGATTATTAGCATTGTAAAGACAGTTGAGTGACCTAATTTATGAAGTGATTTTCTAGAAAATTTATACAACAAAATAATTCAATAATGTCTGTGACATCAATAAATAATTAATTTAGTTTATTATCTATTGATATTTGTGCATATATATATAGAAATTCGCATTTCTTTATAATTAATATTTGATGTTATTTTAATTGGTCACATTGCTATTTTTTCTTTATTATTTTAAGGTATATGTCAGCTCAAAATTGTTAATTGATAATAAATTACGCACAATTTTTCATCGTAATTTTTTTCTGCAAGTATAATCTAATCTTGTTTCATATACTAAAAAAATTAAAACAGGTTTATTTTAATACGATAGTCCTATATTTGAATTGATTTCTAAATAATTTATATATATATGATTTATAGTTATAGAGTTATACGTTTATTGCGTTCAATGCATATATATACTTAAATTTTTCACGATTTGTCAAATATAATTTAAAAACAAATAATTTCCAATTTGTACCATAAAATCGATGCTAAAGCTTCTATATTAGAAAAAACAAATAAACAATGATAGAGACAATAAATTTCAGATAAAAATGATGCGGACGTACATAATTTTATATGTACGATGTATAAACCAATACAAGACAATACAATACACTCATTAAAATAAATGAATGCAATAAATTCCGTATAATTTTTGTACCATTTGTTCTAACAGAAGTACTATATTGCGAGATGTTGAAAAAACAAAACAATTACAATTGAAATTAAAAACTTTCCTTGTTGATGTGACCCAATACCTTTTGCTTTTCTAATTCAATATATAATGACCTTACTGTGTCATCTCGTATTCTTATATATATGAACAATATAACACAACGTGCATCATGAAAAATGCATTTGTAGCCACTGTATTTATTTAAAGAAAACCTTATATATTCATAGCTATATATACTAATCGTCCTAACCAGCGTATGCAATCGCAATTTAGAAAGATAGAAAAGATTATTATTTTTCAGAAAAAACAATTTTTTATACAACTTTGTGTACATTATTGGCAATTTTTTTGGCTTATTATTATTATTAGTTTAGAGATATGCGATTAATTGTGAGAATATTAATATAATACGAAAATAACATAAATATTGTACATAAGAAATATTTGTATATATACGCTTAACATAAAACATATTATAATATGGTTGCAATGTATAGTGTTTTTTCATATATGTACAGTAAAGATCATCGCCAGGTATCTTGGATTAAAATACAATATATATGTTCATGATCATGAATTTTATGTTATTTAAAGTAAATCTGTTTGAACTTTCAACATGATATGTAGTGGATTCAAAAAGTTTTTTATTTAATTTTGTTCTAAGTAAAAAACGATAAATAACAGCAAACTGTATATCATCATCATCATCGTGTCCTTTACTCCAAAGCGAGGGAGCATAGGGACCATTTTACCCTTTTTTCTATCTG
>JANSTW010059334.1:0-11441 GCA_027564275.1 Diadocidia ferruginosa
TTCGTGTAATTTTACCATACTTTCTAGCAAAACACGAAGAGTATTAGACAACATATCTGATTTTCGATACTCTTTTGAAATTTTCTTTTTGGTTTCCTTTTTGCTCCGTTCCTTCTTCGAAAACTTACGCTAATTTTCAGGTTTATTATTAAAATATGATGAAATTTATGAAGAGCTTGAGGAAGAAGATGATTTCAATACCTTAAGCGGTTTTTTAATTGTTCGCGTTAACATTTTCTGTTGACTTTGTTTTTTTAATAATTATAATTTATAATACATTATGTATGGCGGTATAATTTTTGTTCTTATTGTTATTTTTGATGATGTCGGAATTTTTTTGGAATAAATAATTACGTTTTTGGGAAAGTATTTTAATATTGTTTGCTTAGTCCTAGCTATAATTCACATATGTTTAAAACTAAAAGAAATAATATTATAGTCAAAATTACTTTAAAAAAAACAAAAGTAATGAATTAGTGAACTGAGTACTAGCACTCATTTTTTTAATGCGTGTGAGCTCCAATTGCATAACTAAATAAATTTTAAATTTTGTATTAATTTTTTTGGCATTCTGCTCATTGAATTTGTTTTTGTAAAAAGTGATTTATGGGTTTAGTCCAGAATTGTTTATTTTGAGGTTAATATGTTCTTTGTCTTTCCACTAACCTTTGGTAATTTTTAAGTTATTAGATAATAAATGACCACTCTATGAGTTCACTTTTTTGTGGCATATGAACTTTCTTATATTTGAAGCTATAGACTTATACTTTTTACGATATTTTAAATGTATAAAAAGATTTTCGATTGTAATTAAAAAAAATTATCTAACCAGGGAAAGTTCAGATATGTTTAAAGCAAACTTGTGTAATAAAGAATTCAATTAAAGTCATCAAACTTAATGTCATTAGTCTTTTTACTTCATATATAAAGTTTGTAACATAAGAACATTCTCTTAAATTTATGGTTTAAAGAAATAAACCCAAAACGTTCCGATTTATTTAATACTATAAAAAAAATTGTCTTTTTCGTTTAGTCACAGCAAAATGTTTTTTATTTTTTAATTTATTTTTTTTAAATGTAAAAGCCAATTAAAAATTAAAAAAAAACATAGTTACCTTTAAAATGTCAGAGTTACTGAGTTAACAAAGGTCTTGTTATATGATTTGAAGTAGAACAATGCACAACCTTACGCTAATTTTTTTTGTCTTCAATATCATTTTAATGTAATGTAATAAATTCGAAACGAAATAATTTTTTTTGATTCAAAAACCAATTTTACTAAAAGATTTAAATTTATTATATCCATTATTGAAAATTAATTTTAAAAGTTTCTTCTAGTCTTGTTTTTTATCGCGTTTTTTTGCATCTTTTTTCTCCTCTGCGAAGCCCTTATTGTGTAAATTTTCTTATTGACAGAAAATTTTTTTTTGTTTTATAATATGAATTGCCAATAAATTTACTATTCATTTGTAGCTTTTATCTAACGGAAATAATGTAAAAGAAAAACCTTTTTTGTTTCTTACATTGTTGGTTGCTTATTTTTTATGTACACTAATTTCTTTGTTTTAGACTTCATTTTTTGATAACCTTATATAATGTTGCTTTCCGGTGTTCGCAGTATTGCTGGGAGGTAATTGTTAATTAATTTTAGAAAAATCTTTACTGAAACGGCTGTATAAATAAATCATAATTTTTCAAGTTGTTGTAATACAATATTTATTCTTACATTTTAAAACTTGTATATTTTGCTTTTATCTGTGTTAAAAATATTATAATAAAAAAACGCGTGTTATATGGCGCACTTTTAACCAAAAATTTAGAAATGTAATTCTATAGGAGGAAAATTTACTTATTTAATACTTAAGTTGTTATTTAAAACTTTTTTATGTATTTTTAATTAAAGGAAAGACGAAATGAGCTATGTGTCTTTTTTCTAAAAATTTTCAGTATTAATTTTTTAGAACTCAACTTATTGCCAAGCGATTTAAACACGCATTGCCTGATTTGCAATATGATTATGGAGCGCTTGAGCCAGTTATTTCTGCTGAAATTATGCAACTTCATCATCAGAAGCATCACGCTACTTATGTAAATAGTTTAAATCAAGCTGAGGAGAAAATACAGGAAGCTCTTGCAAAGGGTATGTTTACTTATATTACCTTATTTAATTTATTTTGTTTTTTTAGCTTTTAGCTTTTAGTATTTTATAAATGAAACAATGAAATAGTTAATTATTTCTACGAAATAAAAAATATTAACATAGCTTATGCGTATTTAAGGATTTCTATTAATTATTTAAGGTTTTATTTTTTTAGGAGATGTTCGCACAGCTATTGGACTTCAGCCGCAGTTGAAATTTAATGGTGGAGGCCACATTAATCACTGTATTTTTTGGACAAATTTGTGTAAGGATGGAGGTGAACCTACTGGCGAACTGTTGAATACTATTAATCGGGATTTTGGCAGTCTTCAAAACCTTCAATCACGACTTAGTACGGTTACTGCAGCTATTCAAGGTTCCGGATGGGGTTGGTTAGGATACAACAAAGAACACAATCACCTTCAAATTGCCACTTGTGCAAATCAGGATCCGCTGGAACCCACTACTGGTTTCTTTTGTAATATAAATTTTATTACTAACATTTTTTTTGCTTTTTTAGGACTTGTTCCATTATTTGGTATTGACATTTGGGAACATGCTTATTACCTTCAATATAGGAATGTCCGTCCTGACTATATAAAACAAATTTGGAAAGTGGCGAATTGGGCTAACGTTGCGGAACGACTTAAAAATGCACAGAAGTAAAGATACTTCTATTCAAATGAGATTTTTTAAACACATTTGATTGTTATTTTTCTTACTGTTTTATTATTATATTAAAGTTTAGTTCAATTCAGTAAGACAAATATTTATAGTCTTTTTTGTTAGTTAATCTTTTCTTTTACAAGAGTTGAGGAGGATTATTTTGTATAAAATACTATAAAGTCGTTACATAAACGCAGATTTATACTCTAAAAATTAGTTTAAAACAGCAATTTTATGGTAGGTTTTAGGTATGTTATTATTTTGTGTTTATTGAGATTATGCGAATTGTTTTCCGACTTTAAAAATAAATTTTTGTTTAATGTTTTTATTTGATTTCTGTGAAATTTATTCAATAAATTTTTCTTCTATTGAATAATTTAAATGAAGTTGATGCGTTTTAAATATCTTTTGATACATTTTAAGTATTTCTTTCGTATTGCAATAAAACTTTAGCAAAAAATTGTTTAGATTTGATATTATTGTTTGAAAAAACTGGAAAGGTTATCGGTTTTTTACTAAGGTCAATAATTTGGCGTTTAGAGGGGTTCTTTATAGATTCTCTTGAAATTGTGCAAATTTTATTTCTCTTTGAAGATTTATTGGTCGAAATGTTAGCGAATCGTTTGGTGTTATTTAAAAATTTGGATGTATTTACAATCACTGTTAGAAACAATTGCCCTTGGCATCGCAGCAACTATAAACCCAATTATTTTCCAATGTATTTGAAGAAAAAGGTTAAAGAAAGTAAGTTTATTTGATTGAATGAAAGTATAAATAGATGGCAAGAAAATAATTTTATAAATTAAATTTGGAGTTCTATTTTCTTATCTTTAGCATCGCTAGAAGCCCGAACAAAGACTCGCGGTGGGCGATTTATTTTGATGAGGAATGTGCTTTTAGAAAAACATTTCTTAAGCTGGAATTATCAAACAAAACCACCTGAGAAAAGAATATCTTATCCACTTTAATTTTTATATTTGTAAATATTGGTTTTTTGTTGACTAAATGTTTATAATTTTCTTTGAGGTCTTTCAGTTCCAAAAATTATGTGCAAAGAACAATATTTTATAAACTGCTCTAGGGTTAATATGTTCAAAAATTAATGGTAATACCGTTGATAAAAAAAATTATTCAATAGTTAACGAAAATGAAAGAGAATATATTGAGACGTTAAAAATAGAAAATAAAAAACTAATATAAATCAGAGATAATAATGTTGGAGCTATAAAGTCAAATAACAGACTTAAAACTAAAAATGATAGAAATTAACAAAAGAAAGCCACGAATTACTCATAAACTTTATTACTAAAAGTGAAAATTGAAGATTTATGAGTAATTTGTTATCATGTGGAATTAAGGTAAAATTATTTATTTTCCTTGCATTACTATGGTGTTTATAATAAACTAAGTAAAAATATGTGAATTAATATCTTTGAAAATTTATCCAATTAGAGAACTTCAGCTTAAAACTTATTTAATAATTTGTGAGCCACATTTTATCTACGATGATTCCATTTATTCTCTTGCACAAGTAATTTAAGAGAATTAAATTAAATTTTTATTTTATTTGCCAAAATGAAGCGCTTTAAGTTCTGGGTGAATCAGAAGTAGGATTACTTTAATTATAAACAAAATGCCAGCAATTTTCAAAATTTAAACTGCAAAAAATTTTGTTATAATTTATAACTTTTAGCAAGTTTTTATTCTCATTTTGCGACTTCTTTATATTTTCTATTTATATATTATAGGAAAATGTCATGGCTTTTTACGATTTTGATGCCAAAAATTGATTTTGTATAAAATTCAATAATCTAATTAAATATTCTTAAATTGTATAAAAAATAGGATTAAATAAGAAATTTCTTGAAGCCTTTGAGAATTTTGGATATGGAAAATGTTGAAGAAGTAAAAGAATTTGTCAAAGGAGAATGGACTACGTCGAGAAGAAAATCAAGCCTGTAAGTATAAAGTAGTAATCTTAGATTATGGAAATGTCTCTTAATTTTGTTAAACCAAATGATATCTTTTAAATAGATTTATCAATCTGAGAACGAATTTTTTGAGTATTTTATATATTAGAAATAATATCCAGTTTAGGATTGGCGACAGTTTTGTCTGTCGCAATTTTGGTCCAGTAACTACAACTACGAGGTGTATTCTACTAAAGAATTTTTTGAAGCATCAAATTCTTACTTTAATTTTTTGTAATTTGTTTGTTACCATAGAATATGACATAAAATTGATAGCTAAATGAAATCGTAATGAATTATTTTTCTTTTGTTGGCATATTTGATGTAAATTTTTGTTTTTAACATTTTTCAAGATTTTTTTCCACAGGAATTTTTGAAAAGAAATATGAAATCGGTTTATTAAAGTTAGGCAGTAAATAGAAAATGACAATAAAGTTAATGCCAGTCAAACAATAATCAGGTTTATAAAGAGAACCAATTGTGCAAGGCTCAGTACCTTACATATATAAATCTTTACAAAATTAAATCGTAAATATAGATAATTAAAAAATTAATTTACTTGGTGCACAGTTAAAGCTTATTTTTATGAGAAATCAATTAAAATATGTACACAACGTGAAAGGATTTGAATAAATTTTATAGGAATTAAACCTAACATGTAAGAATTAAACAATAATTTAAATAAATTCCATTGAACAACAAGCCTAAGTGAATAAATGACTTAAATTTTCAGTGAAGTAAATATTAACCACTAGACTCAGAAAAGTAATAATTAATTAACAATTTAAATAAATTAACCGAAAGAGAAATCCCAACAAAACGCAATTACAATACGTCCCAAGACCGAGTAAAGGCGATCAAAGCATATGAACAAAAACCAAAGAAAAACACAAGGAAGCGAGAAGGCGAAAGCCAATGATAAAACTCAAAAAGGATATTCTTCTTTCTTTTTAGAAAATTTGAATAGAAAAACGCCAAGAGTTGAAAGAAACTAATTTAAACCGTAATTATCTTAATTGAATATTTTAAATAAAAATATTATCGCAGGACAGTGTGGCACCGATAAAAGTCTTATGCAGCGTCTAACAGTCATTGCGAAGGAGTGTTAACTAATGAACCTCAAAATCGTAGACTGTTAGTTACCGGTATAATATTGAGATAACAATTAAATAAAAATTAGTTACATGATTAAGGCGTTTTAAATTTTTAAAAAACCAAAAAAATTTAATTTAATTGAGTTTGATTGTTCGTTTAATCGTATACTCGCTCAACAAAGTAGAAGTAAAGTTGTAAAATAATATCTCAAATTGTCTTATGATAGTCCAACAAACAAATTAAAATTATATAACTCAAAATTATAATATAACTTAAATTAATGTCAAAGCATGAAAGAATGTCAAAAAATAAAATAATAATAAACATTTACGTAACGTAAATTAAGAGTTAAAGTCGATTCCTAACCGTTCAGACAATATCATCATTAAAAAACATATAATAAAAGTGCGTAGATGCGACTCAAGTCACGCATGAGACAGACAGTTAGCACAAAATCTTAAAGTTGTAATCTAAATTTGATAAATATATTAACATTTAAATTTCCAATGAGTACAGTTTATTAATTAGTAGTAATTTTTTTTTACTATTTGCCATGCGAATTAACGCTGTTTGGCAATTATTGTTTTCCTTTAAGTTACAATTTTAATTTCTTCCTAGTTTCCAAAAATTACGAGGAGTATTTTCGTCATAAACTAAAACGACTTGCCCTATCGTAGATTTTTTAAGCTTAGCATTAGAGTTTCTGTCTTTTTCTCTTAAAGCGATTAAATATTCTTTTACCTAACTAGGCCAAAATTTATCTGGTTTTTGCAATGATGTGTTCCAAATTTTTAATATGAGTTCTGCCATCCATTTGTTTACAGTATATCTTCTTAATTATCTGGAAAATGAAAAAACTGCCGCGCATTTCCCATTGGCATTAAGAAATCGATAGAGCGCAATAAATGCGGATCATTTAAGTTTTCTTATACATAGGTAATCGCAAGTTATGCATGTCTGATAAATTATTTATAACGTAATTATAAAAGATAAATAATATCTGTTACTTATCATCTTTTGAAGGCACAAATAAGTATGTGTCCATTCCACCATCTACACCTTTTACTTCAATGTGATCACGATATTCAAAATCATACCGGTCGATTAAAAGATCACGAGTGTACTGAGAAACCTGAATGCGATTTTCTACACCTGTACTGTACATGCGTGATGCTATATTTACAGTGTCTCCCCAAATATCGTAATATAGCTTTGTTGTGCCAATAACACCAGCAGTTACTGGGCCAATATTAAGACCAATTTTGCAAACAAACTCGAAGTTAAGCAAATCTTGATTAAAGTAAGCTAAAGCATTTTGCAAAGCTAACGCAAATTCCATTAATTGATAAAGATGCTCGTAAGGATGAAGTGAAAGTCGACGCCTCTCTGGGTTTAATCCTGATGCAGCCATATATGTTGATCCAATTGTTTTTATTTTTTCTACATGACAAAAGTCAGGACGATCTAAAAGTTCATCAAAGTCGCCAAATACTTCATTTAATACCCGTAAAAATTCTCGACCACCTTCGAAATTTTCTTCATACATTTCGTTCCAGTTCGTAATTGAAGCAAACATTACAGCAGTTAAATTATGATTCTCACTATACTTCGTATTTGTTTTAAGAGATTCTACTGCATGCTGAGGTATTATATTCGTTAAAAGCCAATCAGCTTGATCTCGAACCAATTGCATTTTAGCAGTATCCCGTCTAGCTTGTACATCTCCGTAAAACGACATTCGAAATGCTGTTTCAAACTAAAAATACTTATTTTAATATGTTAATAGTAGACTACATAATTTTTTTTATGAAATAAAAAAATTACTTGATAATTAAGAAAAGCAACTAAAATAGCAGCAAGAGTTGTATCTAAAATCAACTCCCAAATAAAAAGGGGTGAGCCAAAATGACCATTTGCCCAATGCGGTTGAGTCTGATTACACTTTACATATGCAATTCCTACACCAGTTGTAGTGTGCCCACTAATGCTAATACCCGAATTTAAATCAGACGTAGAAAACGGAAACGGATCAGCATAATCATCACGTAAAACACCCTCTTCATTGTCATTAGCAATCTGGTTTAATCGAATAACATGATCAATATTGTTTTGGCAAAACCTAAAATATTTATATAATTAAAAAAATTACTGTTGAAAATATAATTTAAACTAATAAAAACAAAATATATAAACCATGTTGTAAATAAAAAAATAAGAGCTGTAAATATGGATTGCGCAGTTTTAGGCCAAGCACCCAATTGACTAAAGTTGCAATGGCCATAAATAGCAATTAGAAATACATAACCGTAGAGTAAACGTAAATTTATGTCATTATAATAAACACACAACATAGACGGAGGATTATTTGCCAAACACAATGGTACATTAAACAATGCAACACCAACAGGTAGCGCTATTAATAAACAACCTAAAACATTCTCACAAAATAAGTTATTTCAGTTTATAAAATCTTTAAGAAAAATATATTTAAAATCGTGACTAAAATTAACATGCCTAAAATATGTCGCGGCGCCCATAAGTTGACACTCGGCAAAATAGTCTTTCGACTTAAAAGTGGGAATCCAATTAAACCAATGACAGCTAATAGAAATGCAGTTGCAATAATACAATATACTATAAACACAGTATAAAACCTCTGATTTTCCAGTCCAAAAAACATTACTAATGATGTGACAAAAAAAATTACTGCAGATACAATAATGTCAATAAATACACCTGAATATCGATAACGAGGATGTCGTGCATTTAGTTCTTCTACTTTACTTTTTTCTAACTTAAAGTATTGGCATTAACAATTTATTTATACAATTAAAATAAATTTAACTTAAAAATAATATTCAAATTAAACATACTTGATGATGTTTAGCTAAACCAGATTTTGGAAAGTGTTGTCGATCAGAAGACTCAGCAAAATGAGCTCTATATTCATCTTCAATATCTTTCTGATTAAATTTTAATGTCCATCTATTTAACGATTCTTGATGCATCCAAAATCCTTTAGTAAAAGTGCTATCAGTAAAGTGAATAACTTGAGCTAAACGTTGATCAAAATCACGATTTTCTGTATCAAAGCGCGTTAAGGAAGCAGCGTTATGATGATGAGAAATTGCTGTATCAAGCCCACCAACTGAATGCACCTCAGAACCAGCATCCTAAAAGAATAGTTCAGTTCTTTTTTTTTACTTTTTACATCAAAAAAATTAACTAACCTGCATTCCTGAGCTTCTTGATCCACGTCCACTATTATTTGCGCTGCTTCCATTTGCTAAATCAATAGATATTTTCCCACCTATGCGTTCTGCAATAGTCCAGGTTTTTTGCTCAATAGCGTTAGGTGACGTTGTTACACTAAGTATTATTGAATTGCCATCCGCAATATAAACAGATGTAAATGATGGTTGGAGTGGTGCGCCAATCAAACCACTACCGTTTAAACTCGCGAGAGCTTGCATTGAAGATGATTTTCGCGCTTCCTCAATTTCACAAATCGATGGAGACTAAATACTTTACTACTTCAATTTTTTACTACAATAGAAATATGGTTATTACAAAAATGTTTTTAAAATAAATCACATATAATATAATACTAAAAGAATCATTCAAAATAGTTCAACATAAGCCTAATCCTTTACTTCAACTTTCAAATAAAACCCCATTAATCAAATAATTTGAAAATAAGTCGTTTAGTAATTTAAATATACTTAATCAATAAAGCTCATAAGTATAACCATAGTATCATGATGATTAAGTATTTGTGCTGAACATGTTTGAGCTTTGTTATTTCGTTCTAGTAATTTCATACGTAAACTTCCACCACCTACTGAGTTTGTTGTATCACGACTAATTGGTAAAGATGAAGACTGAATAGTTTTAAGCTTGCCAGCCAATTTCTGCAATTTTTAAATGAATAAGTAATAAGAAATATATTAAAAGAATTATGAAAATTATTTTTATCAAAAAATAATTATTTTCAAATAAGTTGTATTGTATAAAAAAAAACTATAAAAATTCCAGTTTGAACATTGAAATATATATTTAAAATACATAGTAAATTTAGCTAAAAAAAAAGTAGAAAATAAACAAAAATAAAAACCTTTTTGAAGCTAATTTTTTGTGCACCAACAGCAGGTTGATGCAATAATGGTTCTAAGTTTTGTGGTTGAACAAATGCTGCGACATTAGTGCCAACAGCAGAATCCGAATCAGAAGCGTTAATACATTGAGTACTAGATGACTCTAACTCAGTTGAACGTCCAGCAATAAAATAAGTTTTCATACCTAAAAATGAAAACTAAATTAAAGTTTAAAATAGAAACAAAACAAAATATGCAATAAATATTCATACTAAAAATAAAATTTGATCAATTTTTAGTATAAAAAAGCTAAAAAAAACCTTTATGCTCAGCGCTGTCTTCAAGCAAATATTGGTTGTTTAAATATTTTGCTGTCACTTCAGAAATATGGACTCGTCCAGATACACCAGTCGACTCCATTTCATTAGCCAAAGTTACATCGTTTGAAAAAACATCAAATTTAAAACGCTTTGTTCCCACCATTCCACACATTACCTTAATAAAAATATATCTCTAGTCAAAGCTATGAAATATTCGTTACCTTTCCCGTGTGAATTCCAACACGCATATTGACACTTTGACCCCGATCCATATCAAATTGTTTAATTGCAATAATCATTGCCAAGCCCATTTCTACACAACATTTTGCATGATCTGGTCGGGGCTCCGGACAACCAGATACGCAATAGTAGCAGTCGCCTAAAGTACTAATTTTTTCCAAATTGCATCGACCACATAAATAATCAAACCGACCAAAAAGATCATTTAAAAGATTCACTAACTCATCGGCTGACTTATTTGACGACATTTTGGTGAAGCCAGCAATATCGGCAAATAAAATAGATACATCTGACATCATGTTCATTGTAAATGGTCGAAACTTTCGTACATTTGGCACTGAATTAGATGATCGATCAGTAGCAGAAACAGCTGTTCCAGCAATTAGTGCTGCACCACGAACCATTCCAGCAGTTGACTCAACACCGCTTGATCTACCAGCTGTAGTAGAGTTTGAAGTACGGCAATTAGATTCAAAGCATTGACTAGGACGTCGTAATTCACTCGTTTCTTTCAGAAGCTCGTCCGCAACTTTTTTTGGCATTACTGATTGGATCATATGATCCTTAAATTGAGTCTCCATTTCTAAGTCTTTACGAGCTAAAAGTGATTGTCCAACTTTCAAAAAAGTTTTCCGTTGCCGAACTTGCGTCAAAATAAAAAGATGTACACCAAGCAAATGAACACAAAAATGAAGAGTGAGTTTAGTTCCCAAACGAATCAGAAATTCCTTACCCCTAGTCCCAATTAACAGCTCAAAAAGGCACGAATAACAAAAACCGATCAAAATACATAAATATAACGGCAATGGAATAACCGTATAAATGAGCAATACAACTTGAATACTAGTCGCTAAACTTGCAACAGGACCCATGTAGGAATGAGTGCCCGAAAATATTAACAGAGTAGCAAGACATA
>JANSTW010059345.1:0-21590 GCA_027564275.1 Diadocidia ferruginosa
TAGAAATCAGTTTAATTCGTTCATTTTTTTCATCAAAATCTGTTGATTTTAAATTTTGAAAAAAATCCCCATGTATACACTTTGTTTTTTGTCTAAAAGTAACAGCAATGTTAACAGGCAAGCAGAAGGTTGCAGGTTGTTCCCGTTGCCTTAGCGATTCATGCGTATAGGCTCATTTTAAAGGAAAAAATGGCGCGGATTTTTTAAAAATACTAACCAAATGATCGGTAAAGATCGTCATAGTGATAGAAATGCCAAAAAGGGAGGTAAAAAGTTGAGACTCTAGCAGCATCCTAAAAATTATCGAAAAAATATATGGGAGACCATAAAAAATAAAACAATTTTTCGTTTAGATTTATTAAAGAAATTTTATTAATTTTTAAAAATCACTTCTTCTTCTCTCAACTCGCACATTTCACATTGTTTTTTTTTTAATTTTTATCATCAGTTTTTTTTGTTTAATTCGTTTTTTTCTTCTTATTTATCCTTAAATAGTGTTGTTTTTTTTGTATTTTTTTAAATATAAATTTTTTATGATTTTTATAAATATATTTTATTATGTGTGTGTGTGTGAGTGTTGTGTTTGTGTGTGTATTTGTTGTGTGTATTATTTATATAATATTTATATATAATTAGGTATGAAAAAATGATATGACATTTTTGAATTAATATAATAATAATTAATAATTAATTAATTAATTAATATATGCGTTAAAGGGTGAATTTCATATATAATATTTTTAATTTGGGTAGGAAAAAATATTGGTTTTCATAAAATTCTTGATTTATTTATTTTATTTAATAACGATTTGTGGGTTTTTAGACGCGTAAATATATTATATAGAGAATTTAAGGGTTTAAGTATAGATCTGTATTTATATATCGATGAATGAAAGGTTTGCTTGCAAAAAAATGTTCTATGTTTCATTTATTTCTAGAATATTCTAAAGAACAAAAAAATGTATTAAATTTTTCATTTTGTAATATTTGATCTATTTTGTGTGTGTGTTTGCTTGTGTTTGTTTGTTGTATATTTTGTTTGTAACTTTATATTTTAATTTAATTTTAATTCATTTTTAATTTTATTATTTTTAAATTGTAAATCACTTAATATCAACAACATTTTTTTTTCACTTATTTACTAATCATAATTAGGTAGATTTTTTTAGTTTCCTATTTTAATTCTAGAGTTTTTTTTTATCTCTCATTTTATAAAAATTACTAAAACTGCGTTAATATATAAATTGATTACACGCGCGTGCCAAAGTTTCGCGCCTTTTTACACGCAGACTCCATTTTGCCGCATGTAATTTTTTTTTATATTAATACAATTTTAATTTTTCAAAATTAGTTTTTTTTCAATGTTTTTTTTTATTTATTTAATAATTATTTAAATATGGAACGAAGAAAGGACATTTTTGTTGGTTTTTTTCATAATTTTTTATTTGATTCAATTTATATTCTTATAAGGTAAGTGGGTTTTTCTTTTCATATTTCTTCTTATGTTTTTAAAACATATTTTTTTTAATTTAAAAAAAATTAAATTTCTGAATTTTGGTTCTAGTATGGTGTAGTAGTAGTAAGTGATGTGGGTGTGTGAAGGGGGTGTCCAAAAGGTTTTTCTTTGTTTTAATTAATTTTGTTTTTGTTAAATATATATAATTCGATTCAATATTTTAAAAATATTATTTTATTAATTTATAAATTATTATTCTTCGTTCAATGGCTTTTTTACATATTTTTTTTTCAGGAACATTGCTGTTATTTTTTTTTTTAGAAAATAAGAAAACTTTTTGTTTGACTTTGAAAAGGATATTTACCTATACTTATGTATATAGGACCCGAATGAAAATTATTATTTTATAAATTATAACTATAGAGAAGATTGAAGGGAGGAGTTTATGCGGTTCTATATAGGGAATTTGTGTGTTTTTTTTAAAATAATAACGACTAAAAAGTGATAATTTACACTAATTTTTCGTAGGTTCCCGAGGAAAAAAGTAATAAACAATATGGCTGATTGTCAGTGGGCGAAACTTTTATATATTTTTACCGTAGTAATACTAAAATCAGCGATATTTCGTTATGGCCGCATTTATATCTTTGTTCGGTAGTGTAAATTTTTCCCGCTCAAATACCTTTGTTTACATTTTGTCATTTTTCACTCTCTTATTTTGACAGATTTTTGCAATAAATTTTTTCGCTTAAACCGGCACCACATGTGAATAGTTTGTTCAATCAACACAAGTTGCGTAAAGGATGAAAATTTAAATTTATTTAAGCTTTGGTGAAAAAAACGTCTGTGTATATTTTACACAATATTGTGATGTATATGTTCTATGTTGCACATAATAATATATGCGCCTTGAAAGTCTTAATTTTATAGAAACCGATCAATTTCGACAAAAACCACAAAAAATAATTCAAATTACATAACTAATAATGATTTAGAAGAAAATAATTGTGTTTCCTGTGAACTTTGGGAGCGAAATTCTCATATTTCGTTAATCCATTTAAACGTTTCCAGGCAGCTGTGTAAAATTAGCACGCGCAGTTTACTGAAACGGCATACAAATTACACTCAAAATGAGTATATACAAACATAGAAACTGCAAATGTCCCTTGTTTACTTTCGAGAAAATTATCTTTCTCTTTTCAAATATTTTCTGCACAATGTGTAAAAAATTTGAACTAAAATTTTATTCTATTGGTGCACGCAAATAACACACAAAATCTACGAAAATTGCACTCAAAATGAGTACACAAATATAACACTGTGTGTCTCAGGTAAATTTTCGGAAAAAATTATCTTTCCCTCTAAATATTTTCTGTACTTTGTGTAAAAATTACTTAACATTTAAAAGTGTATTCTAAATGCAACTAAATAACACTAAATATCTGAGGAAATTGCACTCAAAATGTATGTTTTATCTTTTATTTATTATTTGACTTAGATGACTTAGATTTTTTAGATAACAAATCTAATATCCTAATAGACTTTTCTTTTCCCATAACAAACAATTTCTTTTGAATTGCATGCAATCTGATTGTAAACAATATTGACGATTCACATGCAATTAAAATGCAATTCGCATGCAATTTAAGTCCAATTTGCAAACAATTGACGTTGAATTTGCATACAATTTCCAAATTTATTTAAGTTTTATTTTCTTCTTACATAATCGCATGGAATCTGAGTTTTACCAATTAACTAACAATTAACAATTTACATACAATTGACGTGCAATTTGCATACAATTGACGTGGAATTTGCACACAATTTACAAATTTATTAAAGTTTTATTTTCTTCTTACATGGAATCTGAGTTTTAACAATTGACGACCAATTTGCATACAATTGACATGCAATTTGCATGCAATTTACGTTCAATTTGCATACGATTGTCGTGCAACTTGCATGCAATTTTTAAATTTATTGAAGGTTTTTTTCCTCTTTAACAATTGCATGAAATCTGAATGAAACCAATTTCCGTGTAATTTGTATATAATTTGCATGCAATTTACGTCCAAATTGCATACAATTGACGTGGAATTTGCATATTTGCATGCAGTTGAAATGCAATTTTTATGAAATTTTAATACCATTGACGTGCAATTTGCATACGATTGACGTGCAATTTGAATACAATTACCACATATATAGAAGTCTTTTTTTCTTCTTACATAATTGCATGGAATCTGAGTTTTACCAATTGACGGGCAATTTGCATACAATTTGCATGCAATGTACGTCCAATTTGCATACAATTGACGTGGAATTTGCATACACTTATCAAACTTTTTGGAGTTTTATTTTCTTCTTACATAATTGCATGGAATCTGAGTTTTACCAATTGACGGGCAATTTGCATACAATTTGCATGCAATTTACGTCCAATTCGCGTACAATTGACGTGGAATTTGCATACATATTACAAATTTATTGAAGTTTTATTTTCTTGTAATCTGAGTTTTAACAATTGACATGCAATTTACGTGCAGTTTGCATGCAACTTGCGTACAATTTACGTGCATTTATTTTTAAACTTTGACAAATTTATCAAATATCCTGCATACTTTAATTTCCTCCACAAATTCCGTAACCCTAACTTATAAAATAATAATTTTACTACAAAAAAAGTACCATTCTTTCAATAAAATATTTCATAAAAAATTATTTATCACGTGGAGTATTTTTGTTTTTTTTTTTATAATATGTTTTGGTTTGTTGATTTTATTTAAAAAAAAAATTAGTAAATTTTGATAAAATTTTTTTTATGTCTTAAAATGTTTTCTTTTTTAATCGAAATATATTTTTTAAATTAATTAATATGTGTGACTAGAGACGAGACGAGAGCGATAACGACGCGTAAAGAAAAATTGATTGAATCGCTGCGTGTTGCGTCGATTTTTACTTTGTATTTTACATACAAAATATTTTTACTTTTTTTGTTTTGTTTTTTAAAAACATATATTATTTTCCTTTAAAATGTGTTTGTATATGTGTATTTTATTTTTAAATTAATACGTTTTTTTTTGAAAATTAAAAATGAGGAAAATTAAATATATTGAAGGCAGTAGATATAATATATGTGTTGTGTGTGTGTTTTACAAAAAAAAATAACGATAATCAATAAATTCAAAAATTAATATACCGGAAGAGTCGCAATATATCTTTTTATAATAAATATTTGTTTTATATCTGCTGCCATTATTATATCACAGTTTGCGCTGTTAAATAAAAAATATAAAAAATAAATTAAATTATCAAACAAAAAATGGTTTAAAATTATACAAATTCGAAATTATCTCCACTGATATTATATGTTTTAATTTTATTTTTTTTACAACTAATTTTCTTTTTTTAGTTAATTTCTCATTTTGCCACTATTCTACATTTTTAAATTATTTTTTTAATATTTTTTTTTCGTTAAATCTATTTTTTTTTTAAATAAAAATATTGTAAAATGTCCTAACTATATATTTTTTTTGTTCTTGTTTTTTATTATTATTATTATTTTAATTTTTATTCTAAATACCTATTTAATAATTTTAATTTCAAGTTTTTTTTTTAAATAATTCTAATTATTATTTTGATGATGAAAAATTATCGAAAAATGTTCAGGTCTTATTGGCTATATCAATCAATTTAGTATTATTGTTTGTATTTTAGCTGCTATATATGAGTGAATTAAAATCATTTTTTTGATTCTTGAGTTTGTTTGATAAATTTATATATAAAAAAAGAACAATTCTTTTATTTAGAATTATACAAACACATCACAGACACATTGCGGAAAAATTGAGAACACATGCGTCTGTATGTTTCAAAACATTTTTTTTTTCAAATCAATCTAAAAGAAACATTTGAGACTCATTGCGAAAAGAATTGCGGTTCTCTTTATAAATACCGAAAAAGTTTTTTTCATACATTTATCGATTTCTATTGTATCATAAATGTGTGAAAAATTATTCAAAATATTTATTTATTTATTTTTCATATATTTTATTTATTTATCATTTTATACATATTCACACACAAACAAAAATACTAAATTCATTGTATAAAAGTTTTAATATAATATTTTTGAGATTCTATACGATTATTTTAATTTCAGATAAAATGTTTAAAAATTAAAATGTCGCCGTATAGCGCGCAAAAAAAGCGACCACAAAAATTGCATTCAAATTGCACTCGTAATACGTTATGTTGTTTTTTGTATTTAACTTAGCTACACGTCATATGGATTTTGTATGTATTATTAATATTTTTGGAAAATAAATTATTTAAAAAATTACAAATTTTCTCGGTTCTATTTCGGTAAAAATGCCTAAAATTGCAATTGGCAACGCTGTCACAAGATCTCGAGGAAGTTTTTTAAGGCCGCATCAATGACGAAATTCAGTGAGACAAATCTTGTTGTGACATTTAAAAACTGCGGCTGTGATTTTTAATTAAATACGAAAAAAAAAATAATTAAAATATGCGCATATCGGTGTTTTTCAGAGCCTATTTGCTTTATTTGATTTTCTTTGATCTACTGTTGGCAACACTGGTCTTCAAATATATTCTATACCACACCTTTGTCATTAGGTTGTTTTTTCGTATAGGTTCCCGCAAAAAAAAAAAAATAATCCACATGGCTGATTGTCAGGCGAAACTTTTAAATATTTTTACCGCAGTCAATACTAAAATCAGCCATATTTCTTTATGGAAATACTAAAATCTCTTTTCTGTATTGTTCAATTTTCCCGTTCAAATACCTTTGTTTACATTTTGTCATTTTTCTCTCTCTTATTTTGACAGATTTTTGCAAATAAATTTTTCGCTCAAGCCGGTACTACATGTGAATAGTTTGTACAATCAACACAAGTGGCGTTAAGAACGATAATTCAAATTTTGTCAAGCTCTATATTTATTCTGTGTCCATACATAGGAAATTGAAATTTTGCTTTTGAGAAAAATGAATAATGACTTTTTGAAGATGCAGTTTAATTCAATTTTTAATATTTTCGAAAACAAAAACTTGATTTTCGAAAAAAAATTTAATGCACATTTGCGTCTTTTACAGCGTTTCTATTCCGTAAATAATTAAAATGGCAACGCTGTCACGAGTTCTCGGTCTCTTAAAGTTATCTACGATTAAATTGAGACAAAACTAGTGACATTTGTAAACTGGCTGGGATTTTTAATTTAATACAAAAATACATGATTATTTGTACATTAATGGTTTTCTGGTGATTTTTAATTAAAAATACGAAAATAGAACCTTTGCTCAGATTTCGTTGATCTACTGTTGGCAATACTATTTTTTAAAGTCTATGCATTTAATACATGTGAAATTGACATTTTACTATTCGAAAATAATTAATCAAGACCTTAGAAGTTGAATTTTTATGCAATAATAATTTTTTCTAAAACAAAAAATTGATTTTTGAAAAAAATATAATGTCAACATTTGCGTCTTTTACAGCGTTTCTATTTTGGTAAATCACAGAAACGGCAACGCTGGAGATTTTTAAAAGTCATTGACAAGAAAATTCAGTTTGACAAATTGAAATGAATTTTTAATTAAATACGAAAATACATGAATACATGATCATGTATGCACATCGGTGATTGCTTGTTGATTTTTAGAACCTTTGCTCAGATTTCTTTGGTCTACTGTTGGCAACACTGCTTTTTTAAAGTCTATGCATTTAATACATGTGAAATTTATATTTCACTGTTCGGAAACACGAATGAAGACCTTAGAAGTTGCAGTTTTATGCAACATTAATATTTTGAAAGCAAAAAAATTAGTTTTCGAAAAAAAAATGTGTAAAGCGCACATTTGCGTCTTTTACAGCGTTGTTATTTTGGTAAATCACTGAAACGGCAACGCTGGAGATTTTTAAAAGTCATCGACAAGAAAATTCAGTTTGACAAATCTTGTGAATTTTTAATTAAATACGAAAATACATGATCATATATGCACATCGGTGATTTATTGATCATTTTTGGAACTTTTGCTTAGATCTACTGTTGGCACCACTGGTTTTTAAAATCTATATATTTTATACATGTATTTTATACACTGTTCGAAAACACGAATAAAGTCCTTAGAAGTTGCAATTTTGTGATAATAATATTTTCGAGAATATAAAATTGATTTTCGACATAATGAGTGCTCAGTAACGTTGCTTTTTCAGTAATTCACTGAGATGGCAAGATTTTTTCAAAGCCATCGATAAAAAAATTCTGTGTGACCAGTCTTGTGACTTTTAGAAAACTCTGAGAATTTTTTAATTAAATTCGAAAATATATAATCATAATATGCACATCGCGGTAATTTCTCAGTGATTTTTAAAGTATTTGCTCAGATTTTCTAAGATCTACTATCAGCAACACTGATTTTGAAATTAATTAAGCTCAATTTACACTACATCTTTTTTAACATAACATGTCTCCTTATATGTTTGTGTCTAAAAAACAGTCTGTGGGGCACATATTTTAAAATATTTTTTAATATTTATTGCTTTCAAAATTTCTTTTATCAATTAGTGAAAATGAATTTTTTGTTACAAGTATGTTTTTAGAGACAAACATAAGGAGATATATGTAAAAAAACGCTTAGTGTAAAATGGGCAATAATAATAACCTTAGAAGAGGCAATTTTATGTAATATTAATATTTTCTTAAACAAAAAGTAGATTTTTGAAGAAAAAAAATATAATTTCCACATTTGAGTCTTATTTCAGGGTTGCCATATTTCAACAAATTACTGAAATGGAAACGCTGTCACCAGATCTGGAGGTTTAATTTATCGGTGAAAAAAAAATCGGTGTGAAAAATCTTGTAACTTAGAAACTAATAATAAAATACAAAAATACATGATCGCATCGGTGATTTCCTGGTCTTTTTTAGAATTTTTGATCAGATTTTCTTTGATCTAATTTTGACAACACTGGTTTTAAAATTTTATATGTACTCTGACATTTAAGATTCATGTAATTTAAATGCAATTTTTGGGCGAGAAATTTTTTGCGCTTTATCGATTCAACTCGCCTTAATTTATCGAGTTTTAAAAAGATGTTTGTTTTTTTGTTTGTATTGTGTGTTATGCTAAATATTGTTCATCTCTTAATAAATAATTTAATTATTATTAAAACAATTTAAAATACAAACCAACATATTTTATAAATATGCAAGTAATTTGTATATAATAATAATAATAATAAATGTTCAGTTATGACGTAATGTGTCGCTAAAAAATATTTTTAAATTTGTTTTTTACATTTTTTAATGTAATAAATTTTTTTGTTTACTTAATTTTAAATGTGTTTTTTTAATTTTTTTTTCTTTTTTTTATGTATAGTACAAAAACGAAATTATATTGTAGTATAAAAATACATTCTTTTTTTTAAATTATTTTATGTTTTTTTTTTAATTTTTTTTGTCTGAAATACGCCAGGTAGAATTTATATAATATTTATTTATCATAATTAATCATGTGTTTGTTTGTTTAGAATTCATGAATGAATATATTTTCATTATTTATTTATTAGTTATTAATAGTTATTTTTGTAAAATATATATTTATATAAAATTTTGATAATATGTCCAAATATTTTGGTTTATTTTTTTTTGTTAAGTTTTTTAATACTTTTTTTAAATTAAATAATATTTTTTTTGTATAAAAAACATAGGTATAATGGTTTTTTAATTGAAAAACAAAATTAGGATGGAAAATGAAATTTTAAAAATAATTTTTAAAATTATATTTTAAATATTTTTTTGTATCTCATGGAATCGCTAAATTATAACTCAATTGGGACGCATATTTTTATTTTAGTGTTGGACGTACTCAGCTCTTATTTTCTATCATACAATTTGTTGATGATTTTTAATCGATTTCATGAGAGAGATTTTTTTTTAATTATTATTAAAACAAAAAATATTTTAAAATTTTCCAAATTATTTAAAAATTAATAATTATTAATTTTAAATAAAAAAATTTATAATAAAAAAATGTATAACTTCAAAAATTTATTTTCAACAACGAAAACGAAAAACGAAATAAAGTCATTTATAATGACGTAATAATATCTATATTATATTATTATTATATATTTATTTATATATTTAATATCAAGTACAATGATTTTTTCTTTATTTAATAATAATTAATAGGTTTTTGTTTGTTTTATTATCTTTTTTTAATTTAATTTATTTTTTACAATATATTTAACACATTTGTTTGTTTGTTTGTCTGTCTGTGTGCATCCATTCTGAGATTTTTGTCAATATATAAATATTTTCAGTGTTGCCATTTTATTAATTAAATTTTAATATTATATTATTGGTGTCCATTCGCATTTTTTTTTATATTTATTAAATCACGACAGAATTTTTTAAGTAAAAAAAAAAATTATAATAATCTCAGTTATGATGTGTATGAAAAAAAAAATATTTTTTTTAAATTAAATTTAAAAAAATCTTTTTTATCGTTGCTAAAATATTAGGACGTAATATTTTTTCGGTTTTTTCAATTATTAATATCGAAATTTCACTTTTGCATTTTTTTTTAAATAAATTTTTAAAAACTTGAGAAAAATAAAAAAAAATTAAATTTTGATTTTTATTTATAATATTTTTTTCCTTTCTATATACAAATGTATATCATAATATATAAAAAGGATGTCGATGTACTTTTTTTAAAATATTTAATTTAAATATGTATAATTTATATAATTTATAATTTTTTTCTTTTGTTTATTTTTTTTTAGTTTTTTTTTTAAATATGTATAATTTTTATAATATATAATTGTTAGAATTAGTGTCCTTTTTGTTTGTGGTTTTAGAGTTTTTAATTTGAATTGTTTGTGTTTTTGCTTGCCATTTTTAAAAATATATTTTAATTTATTCGAAATGTGAAGAGATGAGACAGTTTCAAGTTATTTAAATCACGTGCTATGCACTTCCTGTGGTTATAATTGCCTGTTCGTTGAGATGTTTCGGTTGTTGTTGCTTTTGTTGCGGACAAGACGTTGTAGTAGCGGCTGTAGATGTGCTGGCAGTTGTTGATGTTGAGGATGTTGATTTTGCAGCGGTTGCTGGAAGGTTACTTTTATGTATTGTAGCCATAACGTTGGCTGGAGGTATTGCCACTGGAATATGATAGTATTTACATTGTTGTCGGTTGCAAGCACCTTTTGCATGATCTCTACATACGGACACACGTTGATCGAATATCTCTACTTTGTCTCCTGGAAATAAATGAGAAAAAATTTAATTTGAAAAATATTCTTCTTAAAAATCAAGATCTATTAAATTTCAACTTGACAAAGTAAATCTTTCGCTTATTTTGTCGCAAACAAAGGATTTAAGTTTTTAGAAGAAATGCCTGATGTGCACCTTTCGGCATTAACTTTTTTTTTGTGAATAGTGGGATTTAGTAATACGTCGATAACCATATGATATAAGTACGATATCAGAATTTTCATTGACATATATAATGTACAGTTACTTATATGTTAAAAAAGAGATAACTATTAGATAAATATCAAAAGATATCATATAGATAGTGCTCATAGATATAAAAAAAAAATGTTGTGCGGGAAAGGCTGTCTAAATTAAAAAATGTTGTAGTGTAAACTTAAGTGGGTACATCCCCTTTTAAAATGGAAGGAGCTTAACGTTTGTATGAGAAATACCAAAATGAAAATATTAACATTTATACGGGTTGTGGGATATCAAATGAAAGGTCTTGACAAGGGCTACAACTTTTGTTTTAAGCGTTTCAGAATGGGGGTCTGAAATTAGAAAATTAAAACAAAGCAGGGGGTTCGGGGCGGCAGCTCCCTGATAAGAAGAGAAATGTACAGAAACCGTGTTTTTTGTTTTTATTATCTCGCCCCAGACCATTATAATGTCTAAATTAATAAAAAAAATCAGTAAAGTTAATTTCCTATACAAAATACAAACTTTAACCCCCTCCCTCTGAAAGAAAGCCGAGCACCGCAAACTTCCCGAAGAAAAGTTGTTCAGGAAAGATCCTACAACGTTTGAGGAGGATCCAAGAGACGGACGAATTCTACATATTTGCCAAAAATGGTTCTGATTTAAGCTTAAAAATTGTTTCGGGATTTTGCCTTAGGACATTTTTATCAAAATTGTCCTGATTTGTCTTTCATTTCAATAAAAGTGGTTATGATTTGTGCCAGTCCACAATTACCTAAAATTGGTTCTGATTTGTGCCTAAAATGTCTATGTACTTTTCTAAGAAAATAGTCCTGATTTATGCCTGTGATGTGCGCCTGTTGTCATTTCACTTAAAGTGGTTCTGATTTGTACCTAAAATTGGTTCTGAATTGTGCCTGAGAACATTTCTAAGAAAGTGGTTCATTGGTTCTGATTTGTGCCTGTGATGTGCCTGTCGACATTTCACTAAAATTGATTCTGAATTGTGCCTGGGCACATATTTTCTATAAAAATGGTTTTGATTTGTGCCTGTGATCTGCCTACAGCCACATTGAACTAAAAGTGCTTCTAATTTGTGCCTGTGATGTGCCTGTCCAGATTTCACTAAAATTTGTTTTGCTGAATTTGCCCTAAGAAGGAGATACGATTATTTTTTCTAAAAATTTCCGAAAAATATGAATAATATACAGAAAGTTTTTTACCATAATGGAGGATTGGGCCAATTTTTAGTATAATGATGAGTTATTAGTGGTCCCATACTCTGGGATCGCATTTGGGGTCTATAGGTCAAAGGGGGAGGGGCGGCTTCAATACGATTTTTTTTGCTCAAAATGATAGTTTTTTCTTATGATAAACGGATTTGGCTCGAAATATATGAGCATATAGAGATTCTGGCTCACTTCTGACGTCACAACTTAAGAGTGAACGATACATAAAGTTTTTAAACGGGAATGTGGAATGATCATGAAAGGGTTTGATCAGTTTGGTAAATTTTAGTGTAAGAGTATAGATTTTAAGTGACCTTATATACCCTGAAATTTCGCCTAGGGTTTTGTTCAAAAATGTGAACTAATAAAGAATATGTTATGTTAAAATATAGTAAAAACAGCATCCCAGCTATACTATGGAGGCTCTCGGACCAATTTTTTTTTTTCGAATTACCCCATAGATGTAAGTTTTTATGAAATTGCTAATAGATTTTGACAAAGTCGCATTTGACTTTACAAATACATCACATTTTTCATTTTATATATTTATTTTATATTGAATCATTTTGTGATTTATATTTTTTGCTTAGTTTTTGTATATTATACTTCTTTTTCCTCAACACAATGAGCAGTCCTAGGCAAAGTGTATCCTTGTAAGATATTTGTTTTTTTGAAAATATAGTAAAAAGAAATTTTTTTTCCTTTATAATAGATTTCCAATTACTGCAAATCAAAAACATGGTCAAGTTCATACAAAAAATGCATCAATCTATTCAATGCGATCGAATGCGCCAGGACAAAGTAAGTGCGAGCTGTGTATTTTTGAAGATTTAACAATTAATTTAAATTTTTCGAAATAATAATTGGCTAATTGAAAACAATGTTGTACAGATTCTAAAATAAATTCACCGAAATCGTCAACGGCAAAAGCTAATAGCAGAAGTGATAAGGCTCTTGAAAATTGTGATCCTCGATTTGTGACGCAGCAACTGTAAGTATGCTGCTGATCTAATTTTTTTTTTAATTTTTATCGAATAAATTTGTTTTTTTTCTTCTTACATTTCAATTGCAATAATTCTTTCTCTAATTTCTTCTTAAGCTCTCCGCTAGATAATGGAAACGAAAAGCAACATATTATCTCTTCTGATGAAACTATTACTCAAGCAATTGGTCCAAATAATGAGAAAATTTTAAATAAAAATTTATCAATAAATGAATTGAAATATATTCAGAAAATTGGTGAAGATTCGAATGAACAGCATAAGTATTTATATGAAACAAATTATTTTAAAAAGATCTTTAATTTTGCTTTTGAACTTTTACTAGTAGCATAGACAAAAGCGCTAAAAGTTTGCTCAATGATCAGACAAATCATAAAGATGAGGTGAGTCTATTATAATTGTGTAATATTGGGTGACATGACATAACACCCAAAAGCTTTAACAAGCTTTTTTCTATTTTTTTCTTATTCTTAAACCCGTTATAGCAGCTAATAAATAAACCATTTTTTATTAAAACCCGTTGCTTTGTTTATAATTTTTAGAAAAAAAATTTAATCGTTTTCATTTTTTACATACATAACGATACCTCTTCATTATGCGTCAAATTCGCTTCGATAGCTGGTAATTCGGATTTGACACATCGAAGCGGTATACGTTATGCACCCGAAGCGATAAGCATATTTGTTACATTTTATTGTTACAGAATTCTGAGTCAAGTTTAAAATTACCAGAAAAAAGAAAGAAGAGGTAAAAACGTTCTAATTTTAAAAAAATCTTTTTTAACATTTTTCAAACTTTTAATAGAACCAAACCAAGCTATTTTCATAATATAAAGAAAAATATGCTGCAAAAAACCAATATGACGAAAAAGGCCTTTGCAGATTTGTCTGACATTGAAAGTATTCCGGAATCAAATGATAAAATCATAAAATATGACAAAACAATGAAGTATCCTAAAATAAGTGCAGAAATGCTAAACTTCATACAAACAATCTGTAAATTAGAAGACGAAAATGCAGATGAACTTGAACGTTTTTTAAAATCGCTGAATAAACGGGAACCAATGTTAAATGTACTATTGCAGGAGCATGAAGAGAACAAGATATTGAAATCGTTTCTAAACAAATTAGATGAGTCAAGTGTTGCCAGAATAGATTTGAGAAAGGGTAAACAAGAATATCATTATTTTTGTTACGTTTGCGTTACCGTTACGTAACAACAATTTAATACTATAATACTTTGATTCAAACATTTTGTTTTAAATCATCAGTTGAAGTGTATATTTTCTGAGGGAGAATTCAGTTTCTAAATAGATTAGATGAGTCAAGTGTTGCCAGAATAGATTTGAGAAAGGGTAGATGAATTATTTTTGTTACGTTTACGTCGCCGTTACGTAACTAAACTTAAATACTATAATACTTTGATTAAAACATTTTGTTTTAAATCAGCATCAAAGTCAACTATTTTTTTAAATCTGATCAAAATGTCGGCTGAAGTGTACATTTTCTTAGGGAGAATTCACTTACGGAAAGCATGGGACAGATTATTTCGGAAATCACGCAAATTATTTCATAAATCATGCGACAACAATTTTTTGATATTTTCTTCCTCGATCTTCTATAAAATTTTCGGGAAGACAGAGAGGACTATACTAATAAATCTATGCTATGAACAACGTTTATTTGAATTAATGGGATGGACTGAAGCGAAGTCATCGGGAATATTTTTTTTCATGAGTACGAACTTAAATAAGTGGGGATAGAGATATTAATAAAGACACTTTTTTAGTACTAGTATTTTTGGAGGGTGAAATAAAGCTTATTTTGGGGCTGTTTAGGGAAGCTTCTTCTACCTCCCACAAAGTTTGGAGTAGACCTTCGAGAGAGAATAGAAAATATTTGCCACACTAATTGTGGCGGTGTGTCATCAGTGCAGGCTGCAGCAGCATTTTTTCAATTAAATTTTCTATTCTAGACACTCTACCTCCATTTCCATTGAAATGTCTTCACGAATCTGTAAATTCAAGCAATGAGACAAGTAAAACACAAAGCGCTTACAAAATTAAATTCTAATCACAATTGCAATTTTAGATAAAGATATTGGTTCAAATTGCTCTACTATAACAAATACGTTTTGGATTCTGATGGTGGCCTTTACAATAATTGGTGTCTATTTATTTTTGTATAATTTTAACAACACTGGTGACATTCTAAATAGCATGAAATGTTTGTTAGACGAAACCAAGAGCCAATTGTTGGCGAAATTGGTGGTAAAAAAACGGGTGACACTAACGAAAAAGCAGATTTTCTTTCGAATTTTACAAAATGCATACGATTCGTTCTCAAACATACTGAAACATTTGTTCAAAATTTTTAATTTTTAATTAAAAAAATAAATAATTAAAAATTTTTAAAAATGAGATTTTATTTATTGATAAAATGATTGCGAGTCTACTTATAAGAGAGCGAATTTCTATAAGTTTCCAACTTTTGAGTATATTTTTTTAAATATTGCAAATAATTTTGCATTTTTTATACACAAACCTGCGAAAAATTAACACAGATAACTCAAAATAATAATATTATTTAATAATCGTATACATAAAGCTGGAATTTACCATTTTACACATATAAAAAAAAAACTACACTTTCCGGTGTAAAAAAAAACAGAAAAATGCGACACAGAACGTTGGTTTTATTACCGGTTCTGTTGTAAAATTTACCACTTCTGTGTATTTTGTTTTAAATTTACCATTTATTTTAAAATTCGCTGTATCAAAAAATAAAAAAAAAATATCACTGGTTAGTGAACAGTATAAAATTCATCATTTGATATAATTATATTAGTCACATAATGCACTTTAGTCGTTGGTTATGAAAAATACTTTAATAATATATTTATTACAAAAAATATTTTCACTTATCTTTAAATAAGTTGAGAGAAAAACACAAATTACACAAATTTGTGTAAAATCTGACAACACAAGGCTGTGTTAATTTTTTTTTTAAATTAATTAAATTGTTAATTAAACTAAAATATAATTTATTAAAACAATGTTTCTTTTTTTATTAGCACAGTTCTGTGTTAAATTAAACATTCAAGTGCCGTTTGAAATTTGTCACTATCGGAAATTTTTTGTACACTTATCTGTGTAAATATAAAAAAAAGTATACCGAGTGTAAAAAAACACCTATCTTGCATAAAATTAAACAAATATCTGTGTAAATTTTATATTTTATTTATGATAATTTTTAATATTTACTCAAATCTTCAAAATGTAACTATAGATAGACCTAAATGTTTTGGATCAGTCGATAACATAAAATTTTAATTTTAATTTTAATTCAATTAGAATAAAATCACATACCTTCCATTAGATGAACAAAACGGCAAGTTGGACGATTGCACATAGACCGATTAAAATCTTGGCACACCGGGAGGGTGTCCAGTAACTAAAGTAGACAAATAGAAAAAAAAACGGAAAAATCAAATTAATTTCAAAAAATTTAAACATCTAAAATTAAAAAAAAATTATTAAGTTGTTGTAGAAAGTTTTTAAAAAGGATTTCTTTAGTCGCCACTCGATTTTTTTTATCATTTCGAAATAAATCGATAAACTTATTATCTCTTTTGAATTTTTTTGAAGGAATTCGGTTTAAATCCCGCAGGAGGATTTGTAAATAAACATTATGTAAACTATATAATATATTTTTGGTCATTAATTTTAATTAAAAATATTCTATTTGGAAATTTTATTAGTTGTTTTGAAAGTAAATATACTTTTAGCAGCGGTTTATGTATGGTACATATTATGCTAAAAAATTTATTACGAAGAATAAAGCATTTTATTATGTAGCTTCCTTGCAGGCGCAAATAATTTTACTCAAAAAACATAAATTATTAAAAAAACAAAAAAAAAAACTTTATACCTATAGTTTAGTGTTTCTAGAAATAAAAACCTGGCTTATGGAAAATACGCAGACAGATATATAAGCCCTTATAATTTATTTTAAAAAAAGCGAAAAATGGCGGACTATTTTTTTTAAATATTTAAGCATTTTAAATTCTAGTTAGGCATTAAATTACGCTTACGCAATGGTATTTAAAAAAAAAATATATTTATCCGAAGTGATTATATAGATATTTGAAAAATTCTCGAAAATTTGGTCTTTTTTGAAGCATAAAATGATTAATGAATCTAACTGATTTTGAAAATAATATGTCCAAATGTCACGGAAATTAAAATTTTTAAGTTGTTTTTTAAAAATGTATATTAAATCAGTTATTAGGATTTATTCATTTCAGATAGTAAAATTCGCGTTAAATTGTATTGTCCGAGTTTAAAAATTTTCAAAAATACATCAGGACTTTTTAAAAAATTTAAAAAAATCAAACATCAGTTTTTTTAAACACATCTGAATATTTAGACAAGAATTCGGATTGGAGAAACATCTGTGAAAATTTTGAAAGTAAATATACAATTTAGGGAATTTCGGCTGCTATAGTTTTCTGATTAAGAATTAATGAAATCGTATTACTTCAAACAGAAATCAGTGTTTACGAAGCTCAGATGTCAAAAATTTCAAAACGACGATTTGTTGTGAAAAGAATTAGCATATAAAATAATAAATCAAACAGAAAATTAAGCATTTTAGCAAAGCAAATAAAATTTGGAAAATTTAAAGAAATTTTTTAAAATAAAATAAATTATGAAGATATTTAAAAAAAAATTCTATAAAGATGTGAGTGTGTTTTCCCTTTTTTTAAAGGATCACAAGTATAAAATGAGGCGCGGGCAGGCCTCAAACAATATGGTCCGATATCCAATCTTTTAGTATTATATCTTAGAAAAACCAGATTCACAGTCATTTTTCTTGGTCATTTTATCGCACGCGACATTTTTTCTCAGACATATTATCTAAATTACATTTTATCTCAGGATATTTTATCTTAACGTCATTTTACATATTTCACGACAATATTTATCTCAACGACATTTTATCTTAATGAAATGAGATAAAATGTCGCTTAGATAAAATTTCGTTTACATAAAATTTTGTTGAGATAAAATGTCGGTTACATAAAATGTCGTTGAGATGAAATGACGTTGAGATAAAGAGTCATTGAGATAAAATATAGTTGAGATTAAATGTATTTGAGATAAAATCTCGTTGAAATAAAATGTCGTTGAGATCTCGATCTTTTAGTATTAAGGAAAACCGGATTCCGTCATTTTATATTGGTCATTTTATCACGCAACATTTTTTCTCAGGCATATTATTTACATTACATTATGTCGTTGAGATAAAATGTCGTTAAGAAAAATTTTGCCGTTAAGATAAAATATCGTTGAGAATAAATGTCTTTGAGATAAAATATCTATGAGATAAAATGTCGTTTAGATAAAATATCGTTGAGATGAAATGTCGTATTGAGATAATATGTTCGCGATAAAGTATCGCGAGATATTTAAATGGCAGATAAAATATCGTTCAGATAAAATGTCGTTGAAATAAAATGTAGTTGAATAAAATTTATTTGAGATAAATTATCGTTGAGATAAAATATCACTTAGATAAAAAATGAAAAAATATTTCTATAAAGATGTGATTATAGTTTTTCCTTTTTTTAAAGGATCACAAGTATAAAGTGAGGCGGGCAGGACTCAGACAATATGGTCCGATATCAAACCTTGTAGTACTAAGGAAACCCGGATTCACAGTCAATTTATATATAGGTCATTTTATTACGCGACATTTTTTCTCAGACATATTACCTAAATTAGATTTTATCTCAGGACATTTTATCTAAACGTCATTTTATTTCAGGGCAATATTAATCTCAATGATATTTTATATCAAGACATTTTTTCTCAACGATATTTTGTCTCAATAAAATGAGATAAAATGTCGCTTAGATAAAATGTCGTTGAGATAAAAGGTCGTTGAGATAAAATATCGTTAAGATAAAATGTCATTGAGATAAAAATGTCGTTGAGATAAAATATCGTTGAGATAATATGACCGAGATAAAATATCGCGAGATATTTTAAAAGAGATATTTTGTCAAGATATCGACAACGTATTTAGGTTTAACATAAAATGCCGCCTATATAGATAAAATGTCGTTGAGATAAAATGTCCTGAGATAAAGTTTCCTGAGATAAAATATCGTTCAGATAAAATATCGTTGAGATAAAAGGTCGTCGAGATAAAAAGTTGTTGAATCATTTTTTTAGGTAAAATGTCGTTCAGATAAAATTGTTCTTGAGATCAAATGTCGTTCAGATAAAATTGTTCTTGAGATCAAATGTCGTTAAGATAAAATGTCGTTGAGATAATATGACCGAGAGTATCGGGAGATATTTTGTCGGGATACCGAAATCGTAAATAATAATTAAATGTTTCAAACAGTTTTAATTGGTTACTGATGCGATTGAAAAAGCAGAGAAGACATTCACATAAAATGAACGAGGGGGTATTGCGTTTTTGGTGTTTAATAATAATAATAATTGAACAGCTGTATAATTACTGCATATAATTTTTTAGTTTCTTTTAAATAAATATCCGTTAATTAAAAAAAAAATCTAATTGCAAAAAAAACTATAACCACTTTAAACGAAAAAAAAGCTTTCAATAAAAACTTAAAAATCATTTCAATTAAGAGCGCGAATTAAAAGCCAAAGTAATAAATTAAAAATTATGTCTACAAAATAATTGCGTTAAGCTAAAAATAAAAAAATTATTTAAATCAAATTATGTTAAGCCTATACTTTTGTTTATTTTAAAGGGGAAAAAATAATATTTTAAATAATTATAAGCATTATACCTGTCCAGTGGCATCAGTGTAGATTACGTACGGAGCATTTGGGGGCACTGCAGCTGCAGTAATTGATGCTGAGCATTTTTTGTTTTTTTATTTATTTTTTAAGCAACCCCAAAATGTTGTATGTTTTTTTTAGTTTTATAGTTGCATGCCATATGTATACATAATTTTAATTGATTTTTCATACAAACATTTTTTTTTTGTTAGCCCCCAGCAAAAAAATGAAGGTCGTGTTTTTTGTGTGGTATAATAGGCGGCGAATAAAAATGTGCGTTGATGTTTTTTGTTGTTGTAAATTATTTTGAGTGTTGTGATTTTTTTTTTAATTAAAAATCATTAAAAAATAAAAATTTAGAAACATCCACAAATATCATATTTAGTTAGTGTAAATACGAATAAAATAAAACGACAAATCCGCATCGAATCATCGCATAACAAAGATGATGCAATGCAATTTTTTTTTGGAAAGCATGAAAAAAAGCATTTATTAAATTAAAAAATTAAATAAATAAAAAGTTATTTGTTGCATGCCCTAGAAAATAAAATTTAAAAATTATTAAAGTTTTTTTTTTAATTTTGATCAGCAGTTGATTGATTGAGGTTTTTTTTTAAATTAAAAATATTTTAAATCTTAAATAAAAATGTCAAAGCTGTTAACACTATACAATTTCAAGTTTACAATAAATTCAATAAAAATTGATCAACACAATTTATTTAAAATAAAAAATATTTAAAACAATATTTAAGATTGTTATTTTTAAAAACCAGAACCAAATAAGGGAACTTTCAAATAAAAGATTTATATATTGGGTTATGTTGTGCACCACCAATTACAGCAAATCCACGAAAGACTGTTTTTTTTTAAATAATTATGTCTGTTGTGTTAGGGGTTGAAAAAACTTTTTTTGAATATTTGTTTTTTTTACATAAAAAAAATCTGAATTCCCCAAAAAACGACATCTTACGCGCGCTACTGTACAGTGTACAGTGTAAAAATAAAAAATACCACACACATAAGCGACAGCAAGCGATAGCAAGCAACGCGATTGAAAGATTCAGTTTTTTAACATAAACAACAACAACAAATATTTTTTTATAATTTTGTTGTTGTTTTGTATGTTAAAAAAATAAACTGACTCTTTCAATCGCGTCGCTTGCTGTCGCCAAAGTGTGCGATATCCTTAAAGTTTTTAAAATAGCGCGCAGGCGATGTCGTGTAAAAATGATTTTTTTTGTAAAATGAATGAAATTTGTAAATAAAGGGTTCTTGTATTGTTGCTTTGGCCGTCGTTTTCCTAATAATTTCTTTGTTTTTAAAAATGGTGCAAGTTCTACAAAATCTCGATGGATGTTGCAAGACACTAAACAATTTTTTACACAACGCTATATTTAAATTTAAGAAGTAGTGTCGATCACAATATAATGATAAACAGTAGTAGCTTTTAAAAATTTGACATACGATTTAATTTTGCTAATTTGAATGACCTTGATTTTGATTTCATTGTAAAGGCAGAACTCTGAGGCCCGATTATGAAACTCGATATTATCGATATCGAGACGAGATTAAAATTTCGATACGCTCGAATGTAGCTA
>JANSTW010059346.1:0-11440 GCA_027564275.1 Diadocidia ferruginosa
AAATTTTAAACATTTTTTACAGGGTTATAAAAGTTGCATTATTAATATATAAATTTGTAAATATCTTAAGAAAAAAAAATTTAATTTTGAATACATTAAGCAACAAAATTTTTTCAAAAATTTTAGACCATTTTTATTTTATAGAATTATGTATATCGGATTAATGCAAATAAAAATTTTTTAATTACAAATCAAAAAACGAAAAATATTTCAAGTAAAGCAAATAAAAATATATTGTTGATGTACAAAAAATCAAAGGAAAAGACAAAATTAAAAGCAAAATGTCTTCAACTGAAATTTTTACCCATATATAAAAAATATATCACATTACTGTTATAATAGACATATATTTCCATTTTCCAAATGATCTTCAACAGCTTGCAGAGGAATCAAATGTTGACTGCCTTTAAGCAGTCCAATGATTACTTCTGCGTCCGGATCTGACATGTCCGGCACAGCAATATCTTCTAGCTAGAAAAAAAATCTCTTTAATTAATAAATAGTTTACAATAAAAAAATTATTCTAATGAAATATTTTAAACATTACGTTATCTTTAAGAACTTCTACAAATACACGCCCTTTACGTAAGGAACCAAGTTGCCGAGAAATGGGAAAGGCTTGTAAGCCTGCCGGAAGCATCTTCAAAAATAGGTCTTCAAAAAGACTTATGGCAGAGAGATGGAAACTTTCGGCAAATATTACTTCTTTCTCATTCAAAAGTTCCTCTTTCTTCTGTTGAATTCGTTGATAATGCTCTTCTAGATATTCGGTAGGATATGCTTCAATTTTCTTTAATCGCGTCCTAAAATCAGTAGTTAAAAAGTTCTTAAATGACAATAAATATTATCCTTGAATCATCAATAATTAAAAAGATGCATGTTTTATTATAAAGTTTTAATATCAAAATAAAAATTTTACCTAAAATATGTATTAACAATGTAACCAATTCTGTATAGCTCCATCCGATGTGCTGTTACTTTAAGCTTAGTCTTATCAGTTTCAAGTGCAATATTCCTTTCGATATCTTCAATTTGATCTACTAAGAGTTCGGCATATAAATATTTATGAGGTAAAAGTATTGGCGAAGCACATTCATTTAGAAATGCCTCTGTTACTATTCTCAATACCTAAAACAACCATAAAATAGTTCAATGCCACATTTATGAATATAAACGTTTACGAAAAGAGAAACTTAAAACTATAAAAATACCTCTGCTGGCGTCAAATGTTCTTCATCGTCATCTTCGTCAAGGTCTTCAATATTGACGCCACTCAACTCCTCCGCCACCAACCCCTGACTATCTTCGACGATCATCCACTTGTTTCTTTACACAATTCTGAAAAATTATTAAATTCATGAATCTTCTGCCGTAACAAACGAAACAGAATTTAAAATTATGTTTGCTGCAAATAATGCTCATTTTAGATAAAAATTGAGTTTTTTACATGAGTACTAAACAAAATTAAAATTTTATTAATTGCCAATATTAAACTAATCATTAAAAGAAAGCAAAATTCCAATTTGGCTAAATTTATATGCCATTTAACAATAATTTAAAAATTGTCTATTGCAAAAACTTTATTTAAAAACATATTCCGCTTCCAATTGATCAAACAGACCAACTCAAATCAATAAATAAGACATGCAACGCAATAATAATCAAAAGAAATGACAACAAATAATAAAATTGAAGTCTGTTAGTCGTCCATAAAAAACCCCCCAACGCACCAGGAGATCAACTTTGTTTTTAACTTAATACAATTTTTCAACTAACATGTTAAAAATTAAATGATTTTTTCCTAAAAAAAAAAACAATTTTTTACCATAAAATATTTTTAAAATTTCCATTACGATTGTATCGGAAATTTCTTTTCCCATTGTAAATTAACCATTACAGTAATATTATACGTAAAACACACAAAATAGTCAATCAAGATGTGAATATATAATAATAACAAAAATTATAAAAGAAAAAACATTCTGTTAATATGGAAATTGAAATTACTCAAGGTGTGTCTAATGCATGTTCCAGTATATCAAAACTCAGTTAGTTTATTTAACGCCAAAGCCTGAAAATAAAATAGTCTCTTTAGCACATGAAAAACAAGATAATCAGTTTACCTCATCTTATAGAAAAACATAACCGAACATTCATGTCTAGAAATAATATGACAATTTTCAATGAATAAAATAAATTACCCCAATAACTTTAAAATCCTTGACACTTTTCCCATAACTCTACGAGCTTTGATGCATTGGTGGAGTCTTAGCATCAGCATTGTCAAGATTTGGTGCACCAGAAATAGAGTTTTGAGATGGCGATTGAGGCGGCATTTGCTGTTGTTGAATAACAGGGTTAGAGCCCATAGGTTGTTGCTGAGCAAGAGAAACTTGAGGCTGCATCTGTGGTAAAGGTTGATTTTGCATTGGCTGAGGTGGAAGACCCGGAGCCCCAGGTGGTAGACCTTGTTGTGGTGGATAAGCATACTAAAAAACATTAAATAAAAAATAGATTAGAACACAAAGTTCAAGTTATGTCACAAATTATAAAAAAAAATAAAAGTTTGGAAAATAAAACAACAAATTTACTTGTGGTTGACCCGGGTATCCTTGTGGCGGATAGCCAGTGTACTGACCCGGAGGTGCTGAACCAGGAGGTGGAGGTCCATACGCGGGTTGCCGATGAGGGGCTTGTCCTGGATATCCTTGATAGTCATACTACAAAACAAGTTTTTTTTATTTATGAAACAACTATAATGTTACATTAAAAAATATAATCTCGATAAATTATAGTAACTATTGCCTAAACTTATTAAACCTAACAAAAAATATACAAAAAAAAAGAATCATATTAAATAAAATAAAATTACCTGTTGTTGATATGGTGCAGTTCGTTGTTGAGGAGGAGGCGCATACTGTTGATATTGTGGAGGCCCTCGTGCTGTTGGCGGAGGAACACCTGGTTGTCCATAGTATTGCTGAGGGATTGGTGCACCTTGTTGATAAGCTGGATGAGGTGGACCTTGTGGTGGTCCATAAGCTTGCTGCGGATAAGCTTGCGGATGAGGTAAATAACCTATAAAAAAAATAATAAAGTGGAATACTATAAGTACATAGAAATAAAAAACAGATACGTAAACTCTAAAAATAATTTTTACTATTTTCTAAATACTTTTAAAAATAAGTGTACCTTGCGAAGGTGGACCATATGGAGCATAAGCTTGAGGATGTGGTGGTGGATATTGTGAAGCGTTGCTAACTGTCGGCAATGGTTGATTAGCAGGAATATGCGACGGAGGGGGTTGTTGCGGCACAACATGAGTTGGTACAGGTGCAAGCGTAGGAGGAAGCTGAGGAGCCTGAGAAACCGGCTGCTGTTGTTGTTGAGACATTTGCAAAGACTGCTGTTGTTGAGAAGGCGGAGGAGGAAGAAGAGGGACAGGTTGTGACGGCGGAACAACAGCAGTAGGAGGAGGAGGAGCAGAAACAGCAACGCTCGGCGCTAACTGAGCATTTTGAGTTACCGCATTCTCTACAAAATATTGTATGTAATGCTTAGCCAACAATAAAAAAATTATGTTTACAATCTATATCATTTTTTAACAAAACATACCAACAATACTTTCTGTAGTAGCATTAGGAGCAGTAGGTTGACTCAAAGTTGAAGCAGTATTATCAGCTGGAGTATTTGTTGCTGGTAGAGGAACAGTAGATGCCGTAGATACTGCAACACTTGGTGCTGTAACATTTGCTACTTGAACTTGAGGCTGTGGTTGCGGAGGACCGCCAACTTCAAAACCAGGAGGCAAATTTGCTGGTAATTGACCACCACTCACAAGTCGCAATTGAGCATCGTGTTTAGCACGTTGTTCTAAGTAGCGTAGCTGATCAAGATGAAAAGCTTGGCGTTCAAGAATTAGTTGCTGGCGTTGATACTCTAACTAAAACAATAAAAAAATTATAATATGCAGTATTAATAACATCTAAACAATGTTAAACATAAAACAAACCGCTTCACGTTCCCTATCCATAATTAACTCAAGCTCCTCAAAATGCTTTAACTTAAGTTCCAACTTCTTCATTTGAGTTTCAACCAGTTGTGCAACAAGCCCTTTCATTCGGCGTTCTTCAACATTAGACAAATGCTTAGCTTTAACAGCAGCAGCAGCTAAAGCAGTTGCTGCCGCAGTTTGCACCGTTTCATTAATAGCTTTACGACATTCGTCTCCTAAATTTCCATTAGTAATAGATGGAGTAGCGAAACTTTGATCAGCTTCAGGAATTGATTCTGTAGTGTCCATTTTTTCTTGATTAGAAGAGCTAGATTTCTTAGCAGCTCCATCAGACTAAAAACGTTAAAAATAAGAAAAAATTATAATCATAGCAAAAAAAATTAAGCGCATAATTTTTTGTTTTTCCAAAATAATAAAAAAAATTGTACAATAAAACGTTTAAAATGTACCTCTGCAACAATCAAACCAGACTTAGCAAGACCAACAATTGGATCAACTTCGCTGTTTGTCGCTTTAGCATGTGCTTCAATATTTTTCGTATGCGCATCCACAAGAAGTGGAGGAATTTCTTCCTTCATTTTGCTAAATTCTTCTAAAAAATTTCTTTTTAATTTAAAGAATAAATTGCATTTAACATATTCTTTAACAGAAAACTGTATTTTTCATAATACATTTTAAATATAAATTACAAACAACGTCATTAAACAAACCTAAAGCAGACTTTGCAGCACTTGCTGCTATCCTTGGATCCACCACGCTAGCTAAGAAAGCTACTGTTGACATTACTGGATTTCCAGACTGACTAAACGGTATTGGCTGATAAGCAAGAGGGCCCAAAACACTATTAGCCCCATCATTTTGTTCCAAGTAAGGATCTTGAATAGGCAATTGAATAAAGTGAAGAATGCATTCGTCTTGAATGCGTGTACCAACATGATCAGCCACTTGATTCCAATCATCCTTGTACATTTCCAATGCTTCAAGTAACAAAAGTGTTTCTTGATGAGTCCAATCTCGACCCGGAGCTGCACCCTTGGCCTAAAAGAAGATTATATAAAAAAACAAACTTAGTTAATGTCAAATCATAGCCAAAAAAATTCTACGATTTTTCCTATTATTCAAAACAACTAAAAAAGTGTTTATTTGATTCCAGACATAATTATAATTAATTACCTTCATAGCAGCTAATTGTTTTGCATATTGATCTGTCTTCAATCCTATGTCACCTAATGCCTTAATCCTTTCGGAATAAGTCAATTTATCACTCATTTTTCCAATGGTTTCAGTTTTAGAAATTCCATTAGATGCATTTTCAGCTCCTTCTATCAGTTTGTCATCTTCCATTTTTTCAGCGCCCAGTTCATTGCCATTTTGATTCTTTTCTTTTAAGTCTTCAGTGTCCTTGTCTTTTATTCCTTCTTTTGAATCTTTTTCTGCTCTAAGCCTTTCAGAATTCTAAGTAATTTTAAAATAAACTTGTTGCAAGGCCAACAAAATTAAAACAAGTAATATTTATCTATAATTGTACAAAACTAGTTTAAAAACATACAACAAAACTAGGTGGAAATGGATTTGTAGGTTGAAGGCCAAAAGGAGTATCTGCTAAAACCATAAAATGTGATGTAGAAGGCGGACCAATCGGCGCCGGTTTACTTTCTGAATCTACTTGGTAGTTAATCAAACCCCATTGTTCCAAAAAAGCATGCACTCTAAAAAAGTAGTATATTTTATTTTAACAAATTAAACAAACTGATATCAAAACTCGATTAAGCATTAAAAGTTCATTATACAAAATTTAAAAATACCTAATAATAGCACAAACATCTCCACTTAAATTCCGCCTGCATGCTGTAGCTGAGAGATATTCAAATGGGTTCAGCCGATAAGTGTCAATCATAAAGTTACGATAGGCCAAGTATCTAAAAATATACATTGTTAAGCATGCTACAATGTACATAAAAATTTTAACTGTATTAACGAGACCTCTTTCCATAAAATTAATAATAATTAAATATTTATACTTACGTCAAAATACGTTTATGCAATTTATTAAACAACTTACACTTCTGGGGTTTTGCTTCGATTTCTTCCATTAAAAAATTCAGGAATACCTCTCTTCTCTAGTTGATGAATTGCATTATAATCAAACCATGAAGCATAAGACGGAATCACAATATAATGCGTTTGCTCAATTACATTACCGCTTGTCGCTGAATCTCCCAAACCGCTTATTTGGCCACTAGCAATATTATTATTAGGAATTGTAGAACCAGTCAACATATTTGGCGTTTCCTCATCCAAATCGGCCACTTTAATTGACTTAGACGAGTTGTATTCCGAATCTTTTTCTTTACCTAAATATCATAACATAATAAAATTCATTACATAGAATGTGATAAAATAATTAAAAGCAGAAAAAACCATTTATAAATTTTCATGTAGTGTTTTAACGAAATTTAAATGCAAAAAAACGGACAAAATTAATCGTAAAAAATAGTAGTAATATAGATACTTAAAAGTTCAATATTATATTTTTGATCCTTTTTCATTACAAAGTTTTTTTTTTAAATTATTGTTTTCTTAATTATTACTAATAATTGTAGTTAAAAACAGAGCAAAAAACAATCTAACTTAAAACAAAAAACCTCTTGGTACAATAATTGGTGTTAAGCGGCTTAAGCTGTCGTCATCGTCATGGTCTTGATCAACCGCGTCAACATCGTCGTCATCTCTTCGCCTTTTTGTGCCGCTAAATTTTTACATTAATTAAAATTTTATATACCAAATTTAAAAAAAACTTACGCTCTACGCATATTAAAAATTTACACTTAGAAACTCCAAGATCAAACTAAAAAGTAATTTATAAAGTAAATAAAATTATGTACAAAAAATAAAAAAAAATAGTCTTCATTCATACAGCTAAAAATATGTTTATTAATTAAATGTGATTATAAATAAGTTTAAACCCTTTAATGATATATTCAATTCACAAATGTAAGCAAAATTACAATAATTTTAAACGTATTTTATGCCCTATAAACGTAAAGAAAAGTAAAAATTAAGATGAATATAAAAAAATTGTTAAATTAAAGAAAAAACAGGATAAAGCTAATGCACCCATGTACTATTGTTTTAAAAGTTCCCCGAAAAAAATAGACGCCGTTCAAAATATTTTTGGCATTTTGTTTGGCTTTTACGCCATTTTGATTTGACTTTTTCTCTAATGGGTTATAAATTTTTGCGCGCGAATTCAATATTTTTTTTAATATCTTACTGTAAAGCTCCCTTTGCTATACGTAAAGGTGTATTTTTGAATCATGAACCAGCCCACGAAACAAATTTAATTTTAGTAATTCACATTTGAGCAAATTAAGCAAGATTTAAAAATGATCTGAAATGTTCAAAAAGTTCTAAAATTACATTGAATCATTTTTGAGCATGATTAAATGTTTCGAAAACAATTGTTAGATATTTTATACAAAAAATGTTGGTATTGAAATGCTTTTGAAAAAAAATCGTATTCTTGGTAGAAAAAAGTTCTTAAATTTTTACGATATTTTGATACGTTTTCAAAAAATATTTTTTTATCTGCTGAAGCATTTGATTGTATTATCAAACGTCTTTATATAAATAAGCAGTATTAACGTTTGCCTCATAAAAGAACAAAATATATCTATACTATCATACGTACTTCAATGAATACAAGTTTGATAAACATATGAATTGTTTGCCAAACTTTATAGGGCAAATTCTTTGTCTTTTTCTGACTTTATAGATGTAATAATTATAATATTGATAATAAAAAACAATTGTTTCCACTATATTTTGTATATCTCACTAAATTTTGAAAAGATTTTTATGTAGTCACTACAATGATTTTTTGGGCAATTTATTGCATTATTGAAACAATAGGCCTGTCTGTTTGATGAATAAAAGGGATTAATGAATACAACCCTAGTTCATTAAGCCTAAGGGCTTAGGCTAAAAGCTGTATATTTAAAGAACATTTTTAAAAACTTTTGTGGAATTTTTGACTGCATTAATTTCTATTAATTTTTTTCCATTTAATCCCTTATGACTATGATGCTTCTTTAATCCAAAGTTAGTACTTTTTAGTTTTAAAAAGTTTACAATAACTAATTCGTGTTTCAAGAAGTGCTACTATTTATAACATTCTTTTTAATTACAAAGGTAATAAAAAGGAATTACATAGATATTTTAATAACGTCATCATTTATAATTTTCTTAAAATATAAAAGTTTAATAAACATTAATTTGTGTAATGATTTGCTATCCTTAAAAACAAAAATGTATGTTTTGGTAATATTTTTTTCAATAAAATGTATTTAAAAATGTTTTTTTATTTACTTTTTTTTCAATTATTATAAAGAATAATTTTGTTTTAAAGTATATAACAATTTAAGATTTTTTTACATATTTTTTAAAAACACTTTTTTATTTGACTTTTACATAATTGCAATAAAAAAATAATATACAACTGAATAAAGTGATTTGAAAGTGAATTAAGATATTTACTATTAAATTATTGTTATCGTTACCAGATTCATTAGTGCTTTTATAAATTAAACAACAAGTTGAAGAACATTGTTTATAAATGAGATTCCAAATAGAATATATCTTGTGTACAATTAGTTAATAATTATGCTTACTTTTTTATACATTTTTTGATTAAAATCTTAAGTATATTTATATAATTGATAGTTCTACTATTTTACCTTATAAACAACAAGTTATTGTAATATAATTTTTGCTTTGGTTTTAACTGGTATAACTTTTTTAAGGTCTAAATTTTGGTTGCCAAGCATTGTACAGCATTTGTACATTTTCACCTGCGCATTTGCCTAAATTTGCATCCTTTAAACTTTGTTTTAAATATATATTTTAAATATTTTATCTATATATACATATATATATATATATTGGCCAATATAAAACTAAATAAAATATAAATTTTGTAAACTAATTTTTAAATATTATTCCTATGAATATTGCAAAAGAAAATATATTACTTAAGAATGGCGTCAATTTATAAAATAATTATAGGCTTTAATACATTGCTATAAACTATGATTAATTTTTTTTTGACAATATATAAATAGAAAAAGTTATTCTATTAGTTCTTTTCTCGACTACCTTTCAATATATTATTTCAATAATAATAATAATTCACACGCCAGTCAAATATTAATACTTTTTTACAAAATTATTATGTCTTAAAATTGTTGAGCTAAAAATGTTTTTTTTGGAAAGATTTTTTAAGTCAATTAAATTCTTTAATTTTTTTTGTCATTTATGTATAAGATTCTTAAGTGAATTTAAACTTTCTATCTATTAAGTCTCATTTTAAAGCAATTCAATTTAAGTCATATCTCGTGATAAAAACTTTATAGAGTTTGTTAGAACTTTGTTCTTATATCAAAGATTGATTAAGTCTTCTTTATTGTAACAATTAATGTTTTTTAAATAACTTATCTTGAGGAAAGCCTGTTTTAGAAAAAATAATGATTCAAGTGAGTTTTATTTCAAATGCTTACATTTTTTATACATTACTTTCTTCAAGTATTTTTAATTATATTTTGTATTTTGAACAGATTTTATTGTAAAGTTCAGTGAAGTAATAAACTTTTTACTTGAAATTATTTTAAAAACAGTTTGCAAGAATTTAGCCTCTATTATCTTTGAAGACTGTAAATATTGAAGTGAGCTAATTTGAAATTATATTTATTTCTTAACTCTAAAAAGTTAAAAAGCAATCTTGTTAATTTACTATATTTACTAATAAAAATGAATGCCTTAAAGTAGTATACATATGCCATCTCTAGCGCAACCACTCCACCCGTCAACCTCATCAAAAAACACTACTCCTTTTACTTATTTTACCCATCAATTTAATGAAATAAATACAAAAATCACCACATTAAGCCATTTTTTTCATAGCGCACTCTCTCACCCCCCTGCGCCAGAATCTGCTCAACCCAAAAACCTACTATTTTTCTATAAATAAATGGGACAAATCTTATAAGAAAAATTAATTCTTCCTCAAGGTTAGATTGAAAATTTGCTCAAATTACAGATTTTTAATAACACATGCGCGGCGCCATAGGTGATGTGCTGAATGGGAACCTTAAACCATTATGAAATTACAAATATAGCAAATAAATAAAAAATTTTAGAGGAGTATTTATGAGATTTATGAGAAATATAATTTATTCTTCAGAATATAATTAATGAGATAGAATGTGGAATTGTAAATTTAGACTCAATTAAAAATAATGGTACTCATTATGTTTTATAGTATAGATTTTATGCTTCTGAGCTCTAATCATGTATTGCTCTTTCTAACTGATTTATTTTCAAATAAATATCTTCTATAATCGTCAATTGTTAATTTTAAATTCACAAATTGATTTAATAACGTTACTAATCAAAATAGTTATTTCAATATATTATCCTAATTATTCAAACATTTTTTTGACGTTAGATTTAATATCGCGAACGTATCGATTAATATCTTCACTGACTTCTAACTTTTCTCCATTTTTCGTGACAAATTCTTCCACAGAAGACTTGGCTTCATCGATTCTGCTGGTCAATTTCCATTCTTCTGATGACTTCTTTTCTTTTCTACTTTGTCACATTTTTTAAAACATCTGAGATCAGTCGAGAATTACAGTTATGCAGTCCTTCACATAAATCACGAATTTAAACGTCAAAAAGTACATAATCATCTTTGAGACACTAACTGATTTTCCTTCATCACTTTAACTATAGTTTCTTCCATTTGTTCCAATATCTTCAAGACGTAGAATATACTAAGGATCATAATATCGGCATTTTCGCTTTCTGGAGTCGACTTTTTGCAATTGTAAATTTGACTTCTTTCGTTGAAATGTATAAAGCTTTCTTGATGTTGGAAGTTATTAGAAGAGGAAAATGGACTTTTGGTCATTGACAGTAGCTAAAAATATAAATTAAAACAGAAATTATATTATAAAATGCGGTCGATTTTAGTTCAATTAATCAGATATTATAATACCTTGTAAACAAAAATTTCTTGTATAAATGGTGAATTTATGCTTTTATATCGATATAGATGATGATCGCAGACCTCACTAGTGAAATTTTATCTACGATCTTTCCCAGACAATTTGATATCACAAATATTCCGATAGACGTCCCTTCGTCTTTATCTAAAAATCCATTTCATTAAAATTCTATAGTTTAAAAACCTAATAAATTAAATAATATTTACTAAATATTAAAAAACAAAAAATAACATTTTATTAATTAATGTAAAAATTATAAAACCAATGAATTTGATTGAAAATTCCAAAGCATCTCCAGAAGGAAAGCTTAAAAAGTACTCTCAAAGGATTCCTGTAAAAAAAACATTATAATTGATAA
>JANSTW010059357.1:0-11439 GCA_027564275.1 Diadocidia ferruginosa
TTATGACTTCTCGATCGGATCGAGTGGTATAATTTATATACATTTTCATTGTTATACTCTATTTAAACTTACATTATTATCTAGAAGTCATAATAGCTACATTCGAGCGTGTCGGAATTTTAATCTCGTCTCGATATCGATAATATCGAGTTTTATAATCGGGCCTCAGTAAAAAACGAATTGTTATATAGTTAATTTGGAAGCGTCCTTAAATGAAAAAGACCATTTAAGGACGCTTCAAAATTAACTATATAACAATTCGTTTTTTTTTTATATTTTACATAAATACTATACATAGAGAACGAAGTATATTGCTTTAATAATCTTTGAAATTATAGGATTTGTTGTGAAAACTCTGGAGACATGTGATTTATAGAAGATGGTCCTCTCTAGTTCTCTACACAAAAGTCTAAAAATATAATTAAATTGTTTGTCTTTTTATTGAAATTACTTTTATTAAAATCCAAGCTTTATATGAATTGGAATCGAATAATTTATATTTATCATTAATCTTGCGATTCTCTATTCTATATATCATATGAAGTATTGAGTATTTATTATAGTGTTTGTATTGTATATTAAGGGGATGGTATGGTTTTAATTTGTATATTATTGTTATTTGAGTTAAGCAAGTCAGCATGGAGTAATGGTTATAGCTTCACGGCTATGTGTTATAGATGTTGTGAGTTCAAAATCGGTGTAAGGCTGGAAATTTTTTTACAACTGGGCTATCATCTTTCATTAATTGCAGTGTTTCGGATTAAGTCACACCATGGTATCAGATAGAAAAATGGTCCTTATGCGCCCTTGCTTTGGATCAAATCACTGAACATTTAACGCGTTTTTCTCACTTTCTCAGTTTGATTTTTTTCAGAGTCGGTGCAAATGGTAGCTCAAAATCTACTGCACCGACTAAAAAAAAAACAATATATATTAACTTCTTGTTCTAAGTTCTGCTAATAAAATAATTTTGTTTTTAATATTTCCGATAATCCATTCGCAAAAGTTCTAATTGGTAATTTTTTCACCAGACGTCTGCACAGAATCACTTAATTTAATTTTTTCAAAAAAGTTTCAGAAAATTTCACAGAAACAGAAATAAGTATAAAATTACTGTGTCTTAAAACAAAAATATCGAAACTATGCTTTCTATGCGTATATAATTTAGCAAAACACCCCCTTAAGTATATCAAGTAATATAAGTTTTACTATATTATATAAGTTTTTTTATGAATTAACTTCCTGAAATTTGTCAATAAAACATTACCTCATCTCTCATATTGTATATGACATTGTATTTCCATATCCAAGTGTCGTGATATGTATTTAATTTTAATATAACGAAGGTTTTTATAGTTTATATATATTTTCAAAATGACTGACAATATATATTTAATCATATGGCCATATCAATAAAATAAGTCAAAGTCAAACATGGTTTTTTACCAAAAAACAAAAAATATTAAAATTAAAAAAAATGTTGATAAAAACCATTTAACTGCAAATTTTTTATCTGATAATTGTATTTATATAAAAACTGATTATAAATAAATTAAAAGATTGTGTTAGTAAATAATATAATAATATTGTTTGATGAAGCTCTTGTGTATTTGTTTAGAAGTCGTGCGATGACATATTTGTTGAGGAATGTGTTTTTGTATATAATATATCTATATGTAGAATCGAATATAATTAAAGAAAATAATATTTTCAGTATTACTTTATAGAAATAAAGTTATATACTTCTGGAATTTACTTATTTATAGATATTATATATACGTCACTATAAAAAAAAATATTAATGTTGTTAACTTTAATTTAATCTTATAAATTTGTAATTAATGTTTTACAATATTTGAAATAATTAAATTTTTAATAATTATTTTGCATTCTTATACATCTCATCATCATCATCGTGTCCTTTACTCCAAAGCGAGGGAGCATAGGGACCATTTTTACCCTTTATTCTACCTGATACCATGGTTTTCATTGACGACTATATCGTTGACTATATATCAAAGGTGGAGTGTTGTCAGCAACTCGCTTTAGCCATATCTTTTGGTGATCAGTGAGGCGGGTTTTTACACTATATGAGGAACCCTACCAGTTAATATCATATAGGCGGACAACGGCTTTAAGTGACTACCGGGGCACTACAAACGCTTTTTAATAAACACCTGCGAATGAAAGGTGATAACCCAAATGTGAATTTTTTTTGGGCCTACCGAGCCTCGAACCCACAACCTCTTGATTATAGAGCCGTGACTTTACCCACTGCTCCATACTGGTTATACACCTAGGAGAATATAATAATTATTAATTACATATATTTCCATGTTAATTGTATTTTTTTTTTATATTGGATGTATCGAAAAACGAGCCCGTTATTTATAAATAAAACACATTATTTTTAGATTTTTTTTATAAAATTCCAACAGGTTTATATCCACCTAGTGAAGAAAAGAAGTCACAGAAATATATAATATGTAATTAAAGAACCAATTTTTAGAGTCAAGATTTCATATACAAAAATTAATGTGTTTATATGTTTTGCTAAAACGTCGTTTTTTGTATGTAAAATTGTCCATATGCTATGGAGTAAAAGACACGATGATGAATTGATGAGTCAAAACGTATAATATACAAAATATATAATATACAAATTTATATAATTGTTTAAAACTGTTGGGTATTAAGTATAATAATAGTAATATTCTTATTATGAGACTTATTAGATTTTTAAATTTAAAAAAATTAAAATAATATGAAAACAAACATCTATGATGTTATACATTGATAATATATGAATTTAAAATTAAATAGTTCTTACTTAACTTACTTAATTGAAGCATTTATGGCGTTTAAAATAAATACAGAAATATTATAATTTAAGGATATCTAATCAAATTTTTGAGACGATTTAATAATAATAATAATTTGCCACTAATCTGATGAGGATCTTGGGCTAAACCATTTTGTTAGTAGGTTTTTTTTCAAAACAACCTGTTTTTTAATGTAGAATATTCTCAGCATATCGCATCGGCATAGACGAACCGGTTTAGTGACTTCCTAACTGTAATCGATTTAAAAATTACCATCTGCGAATGAGATGTGATACTGATAACACTGTTCTAAAAATTCTCAGTAAGACCGAAATCAAAATCACAACCTCTTGAGTATATAAAGCAATGACGCTATGACCACTGATCCATACTGGTAATTTAAGTTTATCTAAATTGTTTATATTCTAACTTCAACATTTGAATGTAACAGCGGAGAAATTATTATAATTTGCCAACCTCAGTCAGGACACTAAATTCGCTAACAATTCATTTTAGAGATATTTTCAGATACATGACATATAATTTATATAGCAGAATAATACTATCTTATCCATACGCAATGATCTTTGCGAAAAAAATCATAAGTATATAAAATTTACATGACCACATTATGTTAATTTGTACATAATATTATAATATAAATATATATAGTAGATGATAATCATTAATTACATAATTTATATGTTATGTATATTTTAGTCTTGATTTTATAAGTATATACCTAGTGGTTTTTTTAATAGGTTCCTTAACCTCTTTGAATAATAAATTAATTTGATTTGAAGTATATTTTTTACTCTTTACGTTAGATTATTGTTTTAGATTAATTAGTCTATATTTAAAAATGTATATAGGTATATATAGAAACCATTATTATAAATTTTATTATAAAATATGATAAGAGAATATAATATAACAAAAAAAAAAGAAAAATGTACGTTTATTTTTCGAGGAATTAGTATTTATATTGCTATTTGCTGAGATCGCAATACTTAATCATATCATCGACAATTCTTACGCTAAAATGCTTAGCTATTTGAAAAGCTGATAATATTGCCGATAACAAGAAAAAGAAGAAAAATTACTTTTTAAAATCGGATCTATTTATTACTATTTTGACCTTTTTTAGTAAGACAAAAAATAACTCCTTATATATATATACAGAAGTTTATTTTGAATAATGAAGAACGAAATTACTCAGTATTTATTACTAACTAAATCTATATTATATTTTATTTATTAAATTAAACGAAACTTTTCTTTTCTCCCTCAGGATTAAATTATGAACCAGGTGGATATGCAGCACAAGTACAACAACGCACCAACATGACGCAACGGGAAGGCATTCACAAATTCGAAAATGAACGAATAAAAACACTACAAGAGGAACGTTTGCACATACAAAAGAAAACATTTACAAAATGGATGAACTCATTTTTGTCCAAGGTAAGCGACAAGAGTCAATAATTAAAATTTATAAATAATAATAATTAGTAGAGTCAAGGTGTACCGACAATTCCCCGAGAAGTAAATTCCCCGAAACTACAATTCCTCTATAAACGACAGTTCCCATACAGAAACGACAATTCTCCGATTTGCGGAATGCTTGAGTTAGCCCATAAATAAAAGTGCATAAAACAAATATCAATGTTCGGTAAAAGGAAGATAATCTTTCTTTTGTTCTCCAATATTGTTGTTGGTTTTGTTCTAAAAACTAATTTTCATTGAGAAACACTTTGGTTTACTTCACTTCCATTAGTTGTGTAAAAATACGAACTTTTCATTTAACATTGGCATTGCTATATACAGTATATATATTGCTTCTCTATATATAATATGCACTAATATATAATACAAAATATATATAGGTATAGCTATATGTATATCTTTTTAATTGAATTTAAAATGAACTTATATATCGCTACTTCCATGCAATAACATCATAACTCGGAAAACGCAACTTTTCAGGAGAGCAATTTTAAGTTTTTCGTTTTTTTTTAATCGTTCGCATTTAAAAACTTAACTATATAATTAAATGTGGGTTTTTTACAAAATATATTTTTTTATACTTAAATTAATTAGAAAAATTATATTTTGAATAAAGTTAATATGAAAAAAGAAATTATTTTATCGACCGAAGTTAATATGTTTTAACTCGGAATTTTCGAAAACCGAAATAACATACTTTTTGATGCCCGTTCGTCAATTTTAAAGATACAAGTTTAAAATTTTGACAGGATATGCAGATATTTTTAGGGAACAATCCTGTATCATTAACTCACTTTCCACATAACTCGAGTTATGATGTTATTAGTTGAAAGTAGCGATGTATAATAATATACACGTATTTTCGTTATTTATATATAAAATAAAATTTATAATAAGTAAAATATTCCTATATAAAGTATCTATAAAAACTATTTATTTATATAAGTGTAGTAATGATATTTAAATTGCTTCAACTTAAAAACGAAAATTATTTTTATCGCGAGTTTATATTATTTTATATAAGCTAGAAGTGGATAATTATAAGAATAAATATTCTTGTCTAATATTAGCGGTATAGAATATTAAGTTCATTCATCATTTTATATGAATTTATTTAATATTATATTATTTTTCAATTTAAATTTTTATCCATTTTCGTTATTAGGCATATACATATATTTTGTACTAAATATATAATCGTTAAATAATTGTATATAAATGATCAACAATCTTATGTATTAATATTTTTTAGGTTATTGTAATAACCATGTAAGAAAAAAAGTTTTATATTTTACATAAAAATTTAGTAATATTAAAGACAAATTTAATTTTCTATTATTTAATCCTTTAACCTATCTATCTAGCACAGATAATGCGTTTCGTAAAAAAATTATAATTAATTATAGGTATATATCGGATAAATTCTCTAGATACAAGGCATAAAGTAAATTAAGGCAAAACTTAAGCAAAAAAAAATATTTTGAGATAAATCATTTTAAAGATTTTTATAGTGTTTCTTAAAATAGCGAATGGCGAATTATGCATAAATTATAATAGATAATTATAGTTGAATATTTATGTCAAGTAACGGTTTAGTAACTTAAATGAACTTTTGTCACTTTGCCTTGTAGCCAAAGAATTATAGATTTGTATTACCGAATTTTCATATTTCATTCCCTATAGTCTATACAATAGAAGCACATATCTATAGTATACACCTTTAATATTATATTACTTTTACCAACATTTGAAGAAAACATTCAACAAAATCAATATTTAGAATTATTTTTAAGCGGATTACAAATATAGTTACCTATATCAAGAACAATTTATCTTCATCTCTATATTATGAACTACGCTTAAATTAATTATTATTAATTAATAATAAGCATATATATATATATATATATACAAAATATTTACGCACTTAAAAATGTATTTGCACAATATTTTCTACTATATATAATTCGTATTTTCTCCAATAAATAAATAAATAATATTTGCAAGTTAATTATAAGCTTTTTGCATTTAGGGACCGTCCATATATTACGTACCGCTAATTTTCAGATTTTTTGACCCTCTCTTCCCCCTTGTAACAAATTCGTACCAAATTCTCGGACCCCGCTTTAAATATTACGTAACAAAAAGTTTACCCCCCCATTTATTAAAAATATATTTAAAACAATGAAATTACAAAAAAATAACGTTAATATAAAAAATTAACATTTTGACAGTGGCAAGTCTAGCAAACACTTAGCTAGACTTCAATTAGCAAAAAATTGCCTTTTTGATACCAAAAGAAACGACAAACCCCGAATGATTAACTAAAACAGAGATATTAGATCCACCCAGTTGCATTGAGAAAACCCAGAAGCTCCCTGATCTCCGTGACAGCTATCTGAGCCAATTCAGTAAGTATATGTGATTCCCCATAAACGATATCTCAATCTCCGCCATTCACCGTTAATTGCTGTATGTCAGTAATGTAGGCTGATAAATTATACTTAGTTTAAGGAAAACATACGGTAAATTTGATGCAGTAGCGTTTCACGGAAAAAACCTTTTCCAAATTGATAGAATTTAAAAAAAATAACCGATTAACAATCTTGAAATTAAAAAAAATGTTACGTAACATATACTCTGAGAATCTACGTATGTACACAATACATACAGCCATATAAAATTTGCTGTATATCATACCAAATTCGATTATTTTGGCACCGATCGTATAATGATGTTGTGTGCGCAGCATTTTTGGTACCCACAACAGACAACAACAAATACTGCTGTATACATTACATCATTGCTTTGTTCGTTCTGCTGTATCTGCAACAGTATATTGGTCGGTGCCGTCAGTTTCTCAGTGTAAGAGCCTCATTCGCAATAGCACATGGGACTCTTATAAATCTTTCACGGAGAGTATCGATAGCACCAGGGAGACGACATCGGTTGCATCGCTTTATCCACATAAAGTGAATTCCAATTTTTGTCCACCATATATATAGTCCGCCATTTTTATTCTCAAAAATAATAAAAAATTATGAAAGAACAACAACCTACGTATAGGTTTTCATTTAAGTAGCAACAACATTATTTTTTACATCACATAATTTTGTTTTATCTGAACGCCATATTGTGGCCGCCATATTGATTAAAAAAATCTAAACGGTTTCAAAAATATAGATATGTACAAAAATGTTAAGATCTTATAAAGCTTTTTATCTCAAAAACTGAGACGGACAGAGGCAGTGGCGTATTTAGGGGGGCGGAGGGGTTACAGGTGGTAAACCCACCGCATGAGATTTTTTTCAATAACAAAATACATATAAATGACGTAAAAAATAAATAATAAATATCAGATATTACACATTTATATCAAAATATGATCAAATTTCTCAATTATACGAACCCCCTTTTAATTAAAAAATTGTTGCATGCAATATCAGCTCGAATATGAGTCGACAACACAAAATTTCGAATGCAATCTCTTTTTTGTACAACCCCTTTCATGATTAACCAAAAAAAAGTGCACCAGAGTTACCAATTTTTGATTTCTGTTATTTTTGGTAAATTCAGCCTTTTCAACACAAACATATAAAGGTGAAAAGAAGCGTCAAAGTTCTGCAAAAAATCTTAATAGGATTGTTATATGCAGTCTTTTCGGAGAAAGTATTTTACTCCCTTGTGCCCGCTTGTATTTCTTTCTTCTCACCCATGGAAAATAAAATATTTTCTATGATGATAATGTAAATTATTTACTTGATTTGTAAAAAAATTATTTAGGTCTTTCTCCTCCTCAAAAACCATAATCATGATCATCTTTTTTGTGTTTTGGGAACATATTTTACAAAAAATTTCGCTGCGCGGCAATTTTAGCTTATTATTATCATAAATCTCTACCAATATAGAAATACAAAATTTTAAAAAATTACTCCGTCAGCTGTACCTACTAATGAAAAGAGTATTCTATAAATCTACATTCTACAACTACATTTCTTCTGCACAATGTTAAAATTATGGAAATTGCAATTTACAAATATTTTGTTTTTTTACAAACTCCCCCTCCCCTCTCCCAATTGAACTTTTCTAGATACGCCACTGGACAGAGATGGTGCGGTCTTTTTGATGGAGAATCGTCCATATTTAACACAGGTATTAAAAGTATACCCTTAAAAATGAATTTGTTTTGCAAAAACCTAAAATACTACGAATATTTTTGAAATTTTGTATACAAATCTCGATTTGATCATATATACAAATGTTTAGAACATTTTTATGGTTTCTGAACTTCATATAACTACGTTTAGATAATAAATATAAATTTTTAGATAATTAGATGGATCGTCTGTCATCTATACAGCAAATTAAAGTATACAAAAAAACATATTATAACCTTTTTCTCACACAATGCAGTTGAAAATGAGAACTTTTATGTATAATATATAATCTTATCCTAACATCATGCTGGTATATTGATTACCTTTATGATTTATGCTCAACATGCATTTTTAAAATCAATTTAATGACTTTATAGTATATATTAACATACAAATAATGTAAATAATAGATTTTATTGAGCTAAACCACACTCAAATAAATTATATTATTCAAAAATCAGTGTTAATATTAAAAAAAATATTTTCAAAGGATTTGTATATTATTTTGATGATCCCTAAATCATATTATCTATATATAATATAATAAAAAAGATCAGTACAATACAATAAAAGTCGCGGGATATAAAAAAAAATAAAAAAATCCCTCGACCTCCCTCCATATTATACACAATAATATAAAAAAATTGTTTGTATTAAAAATTTTCAAAAATAAACACCATTCTTCTGATGCGTCAAATTTATATTTTCTTTTAACAAAAAAAAAATCTTTAAAGAAAATTTTTTGTTTGTTGATCAATTTTAATGGCTATTAACTATAAAATTTGTACAAAAAAGAGGTGTTTTGATTTATTTTTTAATATTTTTCTTTATATGGTCGATTCGGTTTCTTTATATCTTTTTATATAGAGAAATTAAAAATTAGGATTTGTAATAAAAAATAATAATAAATTTATGAGTTTTTTGTAAAATTGATTGATGTGTAAATTTATTCAGTACTAAGTATACAATGCCCAGCGCATTGTTCGTTATATAATAGAAATTATTATATAATTTAAGATATATTAAAAATAAAATATATTTAAATTGATTTTCACACTTCAATAAATTTGTATGTTTTTTGTTGTTGTTGTAATAATGCATTGTAAACATAAAAAACCATAACTCTTTCGTTATTGTCGCATATAAAATTGGACATAAAACAATAAAAATTGTGTGATTTAATTAACCTTTCTGAACGGCGCAAACGTCACTGAAAATATTCCGAAAACTTAAAAACATATTTAATGCTTTAGTTTGTAATCTTAAGAACATACATATAATTATGTATAAAGCATTCTGTTTAAATTATATGGAACTGTAAAGTTATACAACGATGATATACATAAATTAACGTGACACATATAATGAAAGAGATAATAAATTTGAAGAAGAAAAAAATAACTCGACCAAAACCTTAAAAATATACAATAAATAAAGATAACCAACCAAAGAAAACATACTAAACTTCACTTTATATATAGTTTGTGTAATTTAACTTTATATTTATAGCTTTCTGAAGCTTTTCTTTTTTTTTAATTGTTTATTCTTTATGCGTGTGACATGTGAGATGCGGTGATAATGTGCGGATGTGCGACAAATAAAAAATAAACTATTTTGTTTGGTTTTCATTTTTTAAAAGAAAACAAGATACATTTTTAAATTTTTCAGTTTTAATTGAATCTATAAAAATTAGTTTGCGCATATATTAGGCAAGTTTGTACAATTAATTGGGAGTTTTACTCAATATTTTAAAAATAATGAACCATTTTCTTTGTTTCGGAAGAAAGCTAAAAGTCCACTGCACCTACAACTTTATTCTCTATATAAAATAAGATAATTTTTTAGAACATTAATTATAATTTATTTAAATTAAAAATTAATATGGCTTTATGCTTTAAAAAAATATTAGTGCTAGTTAAGGTATCACTGCAAATAAAACCTGGGTAAAAAGTACGCAGTACCGGCGATCCAAACGAGTGGGTTGTTCTGTGTTAAAACTAAAAGTATGTGTAAAAAATATTTACACAGGCAAAGTATGCGTAAAATTTACACAGATAGTTGTTTAATTTATACCAGATAGGTGTTTTTTTGTGTATATTTATTTTTTATTTTTACACAGATAAGTGTAAAATATTTCTGATTAAGTAGTGTAATTATATTTAACACAGGACTGTGTTAATTACCAACAATTATATCTTAGTTTAAAAAATTTACACAGGCCTCTGTAAAATTGTCATATTTTACACATATTAGTGTAATTTTATAAATCTAGTGTTATTTCACACAGACGATAATTTAAAAAAAAACTTATTTCGTAATTTAAAAAAAAAATTATATAATAAATAATACAAATTATTAATAAATAATTATATTAATTTCACACATTTAAAAATTATTTAATTACATTTGTTTGTGTATTATTGCACAAACCTGTGTAAATTTACACAGACAAATTAATTTTAATTTAGCAAATTTTTTGAGTAATTAAACACATACAGCCAAATATTATACTGGCATAAATACTTGGATAAATTTCCGGTAAAAAAATTAATTATTTCGCACTTTACTGTGTTTTTATTGATAATACACAGGTAAGTGTAAAAAAATTCACACATGGTCAGTGTAAAATTACTCCATTTTGTGTAAAATAACAACTTTCTGTGTAATATTGAAGTTTCTGGCGGTGTTGACAGTTTTATAGATTCAAGTAATTCAAGTAATCGCTTCGAGCGACTTCTAGTCAGTAAGGTAAGTATTGCAGTTTTATAGATTCAAGTGAGTCAAGTATTTGCTGAGCGAATTCTAGCTTTGTATATAGATAGTATAACCAGTATGAAGCAGTGTAACCAAGAGGTTGTGGGTTCACATCTGGGTAACCACCTTTCTTTCGCAGGTGTTTATTAAAAAGCGATTGCAGTGGCCCGGAAGTCACTTAAAACCGTTGTCCGCCTATA
>JANSTW010059368.1:0-11438 GCA_027564275.1 Diadocidia ferruginosa
AATAAATAGTTTTTTTTTAATATTTAACATTTAAAAAAAAAATTGTGAACCTTTTTTTGAATTAATCGAAACCAAATATTTTTTTCGTATTACCAAATATCCATATTTATTAATTAAAATTATTTTAATAAAATCAATACTATGATTTTTTTTAATGTAAATTAAAAATAAATTAAAATACTCTGTTAAATAAAATAAAAAAAAAATGTTTTTAATTAAATAATAAAAAAGCGAAAGATTTTTTTTAATAGAAATTAGAATTTAATTTTAAAGTTTTTATATAAAATTCTCTTAAATATTAAAAGTAGAAAATTTTTATTAATCCAATACTTTTCTGATTTTTAGACTATTACAACAATTTTGACGATTTCGCAACATTTTATCAACATACGGCGCAGAAACAGCTGCTTAGTCTAAAGAAAAGACCTCGCTCTTCACAACCCAATCAACAGAATTTCATTTGCAATGTGTGTGGCATGAAATTTGGCAAAATAGCCAGACTTAATTTTCATAAAAAATGGAATTGTGGCAAGACATCTCAGTGCAATCGGTGCTTTAAGGTGTATGCTTATCGAGAAAGTCTGCAGGAGCATCAACGGAAGCATTGTAAACCAAGATTTACTTAGGATTTACGCAGAAGTTCGACAGAAATGTGATGTTCATATAAGACTTTGTTGATTTTGTCAACTGTTTCTATTTTTCAATTAACTAAATTCTGAAAATCTTGCCATTTTCTGAAGAATTTCAAGATTTAAAAAAAAAAATATTAAGATTTCCTAGAAATGTAAGCCACAAAAAAACCTAAACGGCGATTTAAGTAGAATGTTTGTTGGTTCAAGTGAAATCTTTAAAATAATTTCAGAAATTTCATAATTTTCTCAAAAATTTTAAGGATTTTTTTAGAATCTTGTAAGTTTTATTTACATTCATAGAAATTTCTTTATTTTTTTAGAAGTTTTCATAAATTTAAATATTTTTCATAATTTTAAATATTTTTCAGAAATTTTTTGATTTTCTTAGAAATTTCATAGTTTTCTAAATAATTAACAATTTACCGAATTTCTGAGATATTTTCCGATTTTCTCAGATTTTTTTTTCAAAAATTTCTTGATTTTCTTCGAATTTTTATTATTTTGAAAATTGATGTTTTCAAAAAAAATTATTTTCTCAGAATCATAATTTTTTCTGAAATTTACCAATTTTTTCGGAAATTTTACATTTTTGATTTTCTAAATTTTTAATTATTTTTTCAGAAATTTTACGAAAAATTTGCAATGTTTTCATAAGATTTATATGATATTCTCGAATTTTTTTTTTTATTTTTCTTAATATAGTTAGAAATTTTCAAAAAATTTCTTTATATTCTGATTTTTTAAATTTTTCTCAGAAATTAAATTTTTAAATTTCCTGACATTCTCAGAAATTAACTGATTTTTTAGAAATTGAATGATTGCCTCAGAAATTTTTATGATTTTTTTCAAAAATTTACAGATTTTGTACAGTCAGTTTATGATTTTTTTGAAAACATTCCTTGCATTTTTAAAAAAAATTATGAAATTCTCAGAAATTTTATAATTTTCTTAACAATTTAGGAATTGTCACAACAATTTCTTTACATTCTCAGAATTTTACTATTATATTTTAATTTCAGAAATGTATTTTTTTTAGTAAATATGATCTCTCTGTCTTCTGATTTTCTCAGAAATTTAAGAAAGTTTATGATATTCTCAAAAAAATTTGTGACATTTCCGGAAAATTTATGCGGATTTCTCAGAAATTTCATGATTTTCTAAATAATTTTAAGATTGTCACAGAAATGTCTTTACATTCTTAGAAATTTTACGATTTTCTAATAAAAATAGCGAAAGTTTATGTTCTCAAAAAATGTCTGACGCTTTCTAAAAATTTCTGAAATTGTCGGATATTTTACTTCAAAAAAAATTGAATTTATTCGAAATTAATAATTACAAGATTATAAAAATGAAGTGAAGTTATTTTTTTTCGAAAAGTTTTTCGATAATTTAAAATTAGACTAAAAAAACCAAAGAATTTTGATAATTTAAAAAAAAAATATAATTTCGACATTTTAAATATGTTTCGGCTGAAGTGTAGAATTTCCTCTTATTTTGTATCCTCCCCAAACTTTGTAGAGAGGTAGTGCGGTCTCCCCTGAACAACGTTTGTGCAAAAGTTTTAAAATGCAATATTTTAATGCCACAAATATACAGAATGAATGAATGGCTAAATTAAAAATGTTTGTAGTGTAGACTTAAGTGGGGGTACATCCTCTTTAAAAATGGGAGGGGTTTAACATTAGTATAAAAACTATCTAAATATAAACATTTATATAGATTGAAATTTTATGGCAATACTCCAGGCTATCTTCCTTTAACAGAATAAGTAAAAAAAGCAGCTGTAACCATCCCCTTTAATCAAACAAACATAACCTAAAAAATAAAAAAAAATGCAAATTTTTGCAAGAATAGGGGGAGGAAGGGGGTCGTTAAATATATCAAAATCCATCCTATATATATATAATGAATTCTCAATTTTTAAGGCTCCTGTTGAATGCGCCCGTAAAGTGGATTTCCCCCCCTCTGAAAAAGTGCCATGCGCCGCAAAACCCCCGAAAAAACGTTGTACAGGGAAGACTCCATATCATCCTACATAGTTTGGGAAGGATCCAAGAGGAAGATAAATTCTACATATTTGCTTTTGTTTCTAGTTTCCATTTGTATATAAAACATTTTTCATCACATTATTTAATAAGTCAAAACTTCCCGAGATAATCGTAACTAAATAGTAAATTTATTACGAAAAAAAAAGTCAAATGAACAAAAAGTATTTATAATATTTATTATCCCTTAAATAAATTAAAGAAAGCATTTATCTTATAAAAAAAATGAATTGAAGTCTCATGCGTCTTAAGGCGCTCGCGCAATCACATTTTTCATTTTTCAGTTTTCAGTTAACATCATATAGTACACATGTGTGAAACTAAAAAATTTGATGGTGCGAGCTTAAATTTGTTAAAATCAAAAACCATGTATAAAAAGACATGTCCGACACTAGAAAATGATATAGAAAAAAAGCTTCCACTGGCATATCGCTATGTAAAATTAAATTTGATCGTGGAGACGTTATAAAACGTAGCGGCAAAACAGCCGTGTAGACATATCTATATTTGAATTATCTTTGGTTAAAATGAATTATATTAAATTAAATTTTGTTAACTAAAAATTGAAAAGTGATTGCGAGAGCGCCCTTATGTATATAAATATAACCGAATTTATATCAAATAATGATAAATTTCGATTCGTATCTTTCAGATTTGTTATTGAAATCGTTTTTTTTTTATTTCGATTTGTAGAAACAAAAATATGACAATTTATTAAATTATAAAATATTGATCAAAATTAAAGAGTTTTTTTTAGAAATATTTTTTGGTTAAATCTATCTTAAATGTGTTATCAGCTGTATCATACGTTAGCTGACGTGCATGGGAAAATTAGTTGTAATAATGCAAGGCAGTTTTGCTAATTTGATTGGGTGCCAATTGTCAGATAGGTTTGTAAAGGCATTATATAGATAATTTTCTTATTTACTAATTAAATTTGTCATACGAATCGATATATCGATATTTTTATAATATCGATATATCGACATTTACAAAATTTATCTTTAATGTATATCGATACTTTTCAAAAATATTATCGATAATTTGTAATATAAGACTTTTCTAATATGAATCGATAAATCGATAAATCGATAAATCGATAAATCGATAAACATCGATATTTTTCTAATACCGATATATCGATATTTTTCTAATACCGATATATCGATATTTAAATTTCAAAATTTATCTTCTATTTATATCGATACTTTTTGAAATATTATCAATCATTTTGAATATATAAGACTTCCATAATACAAATCAATATATCAACATTTTTCTAATATCGATATATCGACATTTAAATTTCGAAATTTTTCTTCAATGTATTATCGGTAATATTTAATATAAGACTTATATCGATAAATATTGATATTTTTCAATTTTTATCGATTTTTTTTTGCTTCGATAAACATATCGATATTTTCGGCAATATTATCGATTATATTTTTTTCTTACTTGTCAGGTTTTATCAGAATTACTGCAACATATTTAAATAAGAAAACCATCGATTGTTTTCAATAAACTCTAAAGATTTGATACAAACATAATTTTTTTTCTCTTTGAAAAATCATCGATATATCGAAAAATATCAATGATTTTTTTAATATCGAACAGCCCTATATTAAAATCCACGGAGTTCGATTAGTAATCGTCAGAGAATGTTAAGACTGCTATAAAAATAGGTCTCTTCGATACATCGAAAAATATCGATGATTTTTACAAAAATATCGAAATATCGATGATTTTTTCAAAAATATCGAAATATCGATGATTTTTTCAAAAATATCGAAATATCGATGATTTTTCAGTATCGAACAATCCTTCAAATGGAAGAGCGAATTTAACCTTGTGAACAATAAGTATTATTACAGAAGAAGACTCGAGTATGTATTCTTATTTCAGGAAGATTTGATCCATTTCCTTTCTCTGCCGGAAGAAACTTCCCTCAAAAGTCGCCGCCCGGTTTTTTTTTATCTGGATAAGTGGATAGCACAATCAATAACTCTAATGAGAGTGATGTTACGTAACTAAGCTCTCGACCAATTAGCCTGTTACGTAACACCGCACTCATCCATAAAAAACAAATTTTAAAATTTAAATAAACTCCAATATTCCAATCAATCTTTTAATTCTTAACTTATTATTGATTATTTTCTTCTTATATTTTCAGTTCGAATGACCGTTAAGGAATTATGGTTGAAATATAAGAAAACGAACAATTTGGACAAAAATAGCAAACGTCAAATGTGTCTCACTTGTGGTCACTGGTCAGCTGATAAACGACGTCTTAACTTTCACATGAAATGGAATTGTGGTAAAATATCGCAGTGTCAATTTTGTCAAAAAATTTACGCGTACCGAGAATTTTTGCAGGCACATCAACGGAGTAATTGTTCGGGCATACAATATTAGCAGCAGTTATCGCGCAAAGTACCGACCAGAAATATATGCCTGATTAAGATAATATTGAACCAGTTTGGTGAAACTGATCTCATTCTTTTTACATTCCAATTGAACAAAATAAAAATTTAATAAAATTTTACTACAAAACTGAGTGGTTTCAATCGTATATAGGTTAAATATAACATGAAATCATTTATATTCTCTTAAATTTGTAGAAAAACCCGAAAAAAGATAATTTTAAAGGATTAGATAATCTTCTAAATTTGTTGTTCTAAACACCATATCATCTTCGTTAGGAAACCACGTGGATATAACACCCTAAGACATGCAGCCCAAAAGCTTTCAAAAGTTGAAAACCGCTAAAATCACATAAAAAAGGTTTGTGTCTTTGCTAAGAACCGCAAAAAAATTGGAAATAAATAAATTACAATAAAGGTTTTTTTGTGATATATCGACTTTAGATGTATAAGAAAGAAGCTTTTGAAAGCTTTTGGCGTTATGCTGCACTAGTTGACCGGTTTTTAGCAAAAATACAAACCAATAAATAGTTTTCGTGTGATTTTAGCGGTTGTAAGCTTTTTAAAGCTTTGGACATTATGTCTTTGGGTGTTATATCATGTCACCCTTTAAATCTTCATCTTATATTATATTTTTACAATTACGATATATAGTTTTTCCTCTAATTAATCAATAATGCAATAGGTCTTAAAAAGTAATTTTCAGAATTGGTCAAATAAAAATAATTTTATTGTCAATTATTGGTCTTAACAGAATTTGTCTGACTCATGAATTGACATTTAGTAGACTGTTTTTATTCGCAGAAAAAAAAATTAACTGCATTTTTAACAGACATTATAGCGTCCCATAGCCGCATGCTCCTATGAACAATTAACAATTAATTTACAAATTAAAACGCATCAACATTAATTTGCATACCATAAGTGTGATATTGACATTTAATTTTCATCTTTTACTGAAAATTTTATTTTGTATTTTTAGGTTATGCCAATTTTCTGGTTCAAACGCTGAGCGTTCGTGATGATATATTCGAGCTAAAGTATCCGCAAAAGCTCAAATGTAACAACTGTGAAATGGAATTTACCAAAATTGGACGATTGAATTTCCATAAGAAATGGAATTGTGGTAAAATATCACAATGTCATTATTGCTTTCGTACCTATACACATCGTGAAAATTTACAATTGCATTTACGGAAATCGTGTAGTGTAAAAAATTCGAAAACAAATCCACAGCAATGGAAAACGACAAAACCAAGTCAAGTGAAAAATAGTTCTGGATCAGCGGATGTAGCAGCAGCCGCAGTAATTACAGCAACGCAGCCAATTAAACGACGACAAAACATAAAGACTAGTCATTGATAATGGCTGGCTATTGCGAGGTTAACTTTAAAGTATTTGATTTGGTTTAGGACTACTTAGAGAAAAACTTTCGTGTAAATTGGTTTTTTTACACAATTCGTTTTTGTTTCATGAGGATTATCGAATTTTCGTGAATTTTAGTAGGGTTAATGCTAAAAGTAATCATCAATAAGTATAAAATTTGTTACAAAATTCAAGATGGCAGCTTAATTCGAAATTGATGTATAATTCAAGATGGCGGTCCTAAAATTAAAGAATTTCTCTGCTTAAAATAGGAATGATTTCAATAAATCTAATTAACTGCAGTATTTAAAATTTTTAATATTTTTTAAATGTCACATAAAGACGTAAACAATAATATAAAAATCTTCCAAAATTCAAAATGGAGTTTTTGGTTTAACGAATAAAATATTTTTTTGTTATCTAAAGTTTATTATTTTTAATATTAAAAAAGAATAATAATAATTACATAATATTGTTTTTAATTATAAACATTTAACATTTTCACGCCATCTTGACGCACATGCCGCCATTTTGAATTTACTAAAAAAAATATTTTCTAATAAATAGTCGTGTGTTTTTTTTGTTGCAAAAGTGAACTACACTGGCATCCAGCATTTATTTAATTAATTTAAAATAATTTTTTTTTTGTAAAACTTTCGAAAATTTCTGGTGTTTAAATCATTAAAAGTGACTTTGTTTCGCTTTTCATTTTTTTTTCGATTTTTACATTATTTTAAAAAAATATTATAAATTTTTATATGATCATAATTTAAAACAAAATTTTTCAAATTTAAATTGATTTTTCTTCTTCTAAAATTTGAGTTTTTGAACTTGAATTTGCAACTTTCTAATATGATCCGTGATCTTGAATATTGATTAATCTTCTATTTATGGATAAGTAATAATAAATAACTTTAGTTAATTTGTAAATAAAAATAATTATTTTATCGACCATATTTATTTTGAAAAATAATATAATTGAATATGATCAATATTTTTAATACAAAAAAAATCTTAAATTAATTTCTTCGAAATATGATCAGTGATCACTTATCACAATATAAATAGAAATCAATAATTTAATAGATTGAGTAAATTAAAAAAAAAACACCGATGTTTTTGAGGTTAAAACTTCAATCTAGTATAAATTTAAGCATTAAAAACTATATAATTTATTAATATAAAAACGATCAAAGCGTAACTATCGCCAATACAATTTAATCGCAATAAGCACAAAAAATCATTTCGATAAAGAAAGTTGAAAAAATTAATAATAATAATAATTGATCATTTATTGAAATATGAAATTTATTAAATTATTTCTAAAATTAGACTTTAATTTTAATCTACATGTTTAATATGATCACTGATCAGTGATCATCATATTGATCAAATTGACCATTTTTGGACATTTTTTGCCAATTATTTATTGTGATCAAATTAAAATAATTGAAAGTTATTTTTTAAACATGGTGATCATATTAATAAAAAAATAAAACTAAATTGATTTATTTGTAAATATGATCAGTGAACTGAAACTCTTAGATTCATTTCAAATTAAATTAAAATAATTAACAATTCTTTTTTAAACATGTTGATCATATTAAAAAAATGAAATCTATATGTTTAATCACTGATCATGATCATTTTTCATTTATGGATACATATTTCTGGAACTAAGGTTAATTTTTGATTAGATTTAAATAAAAATAAAAGATCATTTTTAAAATGATCTTTTATTTTTGGTAATTTGAAATATGATCAGTTGATTAAAACTTTTAATGTTAATTTGAAATATTAATTAAAAGTCTTTTGTCAAACATGTTGATCAATGATCATATTTAAAAAATAAAATAGAACTTTTATAAATTTCTTCGAAAAATATATGATCAGTGATCACTGATCGCAATAGAAATAAGATGATGATTGATTTGATACAAATTGTCTAATTAAAATAAAAAAATTAATAAAAAAAAATTTAATTTACAAAATTCGAATTTTTTGAGGTTAGAAAATGATTTAAAAAAACTACATTTTATAATTTAATGATAACAAACGATCAAAGCAATATAATTCAATCGCCATAAGCACCATAAGCATTATTATATTAAAAAAAAAAAGTTCTATTAAAAAATAGTTAAATTTACTATATAAATAGTCTAATGAGAAAGTTATTTTAAAAAAACAAGTAATTTAATAGTACGGTTCCATATGGCCCAAAAAACGACCTTGAGCAAATTTCCCAGAATTTACTTATGTTTAGCTTTATGGGGAGCCCTATCGCAGGGGATCTTTTTTCTTTATGGAAGCTTCAATTTTTATCAGAAGATATGAAAAATCTATTCGGCCGATAACTTTTCAAAAAGAAAGAGAACTAAAAATACTTTAATCTGCCATCTACAATTTTTTCCGTGTATTTCGTCGACCATTAAGCGCTAAACTGACCCCTGTTTGCAAAACTGAGAATACGCCATCTTGAATAATTGTTTTATATGACGTCATATAAAAAAGGCAAAAATGTCAAAAAATGAAAAAATGTAATTAGTCGTTAAGACAAAGGTGTTATTAAATGTTTTGGTTTTTGACGCCATCTTAAATTACGGCGCCATTTTGAATTTTCCAAAGCATTTTTTTAATTGATTTTGTCTTATTTAATTTTTGTCTATAACATACTGGATATGTGGCTCTTGGGAGCCATATGGAACCGTACTATAAAAAAATAGTAAATATTTTTACTATTTAAGATTTAAATAGAATATACTGAAAGTGCCATTATTTTTTTCTTCACAAAATTCTCTGTATTAATTAAGAGAGAAATTTTTTGTATAATTTTTAGTTAATTTTAAGGAATTTTTTTTAAACAAATATACGCAGCAATATATTATTATTATAAAAAGAACTTATTACAAAATATAATAATTCTAGTTTTAAGATTAATAAATTAATATATTAATAATGGAAGTATATATTTTAATTTTAATTAATTTTAAAAAAAATATTAAGCAAAATATGCGACGCTTAATATGATCCTTTAGATATAAATTAATTGAATTGGATTAAGAAAAATTATTTTAATGAAAATCGAGCTAGCTAACAATTTCACCATTTCTCAATATTTTAGGTTAGGGTTTTTAAAGAAAGAAAAAATTATACAAAAAACAAGTGAGACTTTTAATCGCCATATTTTTAATTTTTGTAATCAAATTAAATTAAGTTAAAATTAACATAATATTTTTAAATAATTCTATTTAAAGAAAATATTTGGTCAGTTTTATGTAAATTATTTTTAGTTCTTAATAAGTAATAACAGTTGACGCATACACAATTACGTATAGCCATTTTGTTTATATATAAAGTCAGCCATTTTATGCTTATATATCAAGTCAGCCATTTTGTAAAAGAGATATAAATTTTTTTACAATCATAATTTTAGTCAAACAAAAATAATATAATTATCTAAATTGTATGGATAAGAAGAAAGAATTATTTTATATTTAAAATGTAAGTTAAAAAAAAAAAAATTTTTAATTAAAAAAAGAATGGTCAGTATTTTTTTTATAAACAATTTCTAATTAATTTTTAAAAGAAAAAAGAAAAAAATTAAATTTAAAAACAAAACTCACAAAAAAATACTCATTTATGATTCAGATCTGATGTACAAAATTAATTTAATTAAATTCAAATTAAGAGAGTAAATTGTTTTAATTAAAACAACCTATAAGCTCTCTAAAAGTGCTATAAATAACATGAGGAAAATTCAAAAAATTGAATTAAAGAATTATAAATAAATCACAAATTACGCATAATATGTAGGAGTAAGAACATGACAATATATATTGTAAAGAATCTATATAAGTTTTGTATTTTTGTTCTCCTAAATTTAAGAAGTCTCTTTTATCGATACACTAACTTCAATAGCCGCTATCCCACATTTACTGCAAAAATGTTTTTTGGTGCAATGACATTCTTAATCGTAACCAAATATCCATTAACATCACAAGAAACGATTATTGAAAAATATGTGGGATAGCGGTTTTTGAAGTTAATGTATCGATATTAAAGCAAATAATATAAGCAGCTAAATCAACGAGAGCTTTGTTAGTATAACGATAAAAAAGCATCTTAATGAATCTTCATTAGAATGTTAGGTCCATTGCCCATAAACAAAAATATTTTTTTTATACAACATGATTTATCTGGTTATATTATTTTTATCTGTGCCGCTATCCTATAATCTCTAAATGTAATGTATTATACAGTAAAACTACTAAAACTCGTACAACAGACAGTTTTTAGTTTATTTTTTATTGATTTATATTTAATAGCACAGAATTCTCCTTCAAAAATATACGATGGAAGTTAAAGGGTTACCGATTTTTTTTTAAATAGGATGGCCGTGTTTTTGTAAATGTTGTAATTTTGATGGCACATACATCCTAATTTTTTTTTTAATAAAAATAAGGACTGCATTTTCGAATCGAACAAGGCAGAAAAATCCGTACCGCATAAGGGCCTTATAGACGAGGGTCTTTTATACGAAAAGTACATCTAGTACTTCTAGTACTTCTAATTTTAGCTACCTACGGTACCAATTTTTTTAAAATAATGGCCTCTCTAATATAAACATATTGAAAATTACATGTTATCGCACACTTTTGGAAGTGATGTTGGCGAATTTGCAGTATAGCGAATATGTTCCAAATAACACCACCTTGAAAAAGGTTATCCCCCGACAAAAAATTATATTACGACTTTTGGGGGAAACCCCCTCTTTCTGTAGGGGAGGGGTTTAAAGTTTGTATGGTAAAGTGTAAAAATGCAATATTTTGATTTTACCCCTCTACAAAATGGAAGATTAAGCAAATTAATTTTTTTTGTGGTGTGAACATAAAAGGGATCATCATCATCATCATCGTGTCCTTTACTCCAAAGCGAGGGAGCATAGGGACCATTTTTACCCTTTTTCTATCTGA
>JANSTW010059379.1:0-11435 GCA_027564275.1 Diadocidia ferruginosa
GCAATATATAAATTGTAATACTGACATAAAGGATAATTTAAAATTTATGATCAGGCTAAGCGGTTAACGAAAAGTACATATACCGACAATAGTTGCACTATTTCTAGGCTAGCCCGTCGTCAGTGGAATTAATTCTATCTAAGAAAAGGGTTAACTCTCACTGAATGAATGAAACCGAAATATAAAACTTAATGTATGGATCATAGAATTAAAGTTTAACAATTTTTTAAATAAAATAAAAATTATCTTAATAATTTATAAGAGATTTAACTATAGACATTGTGTATTGTACTATAAAGATATTTTTCAAATATAATATACGTGTATATCTATAAGACATGTTGCTGAAACATTGAAGAAACCACTATAGATATATAGTAAATATAATTAAATAAATGTTTGTCGTCTGCGTCGCAACGTCGTAACATCGTTAGCCCAAAATAGATTGTTAACTATATATATATTTCCTATACATATCAGCGAGTGAAAAACCACACCAGTGATTTTCATTTTCACAATATATTATTTTGTTAGGCTGCGAGATAATTTTCTATATTTTTAAAAAATAAAAACATAAGAAAAAATCTTTTCTTCATTATATATGAATAAATATGCACATTCCAGCGTCACACACACATAATGGTCAGAGTAAAACTTGGTTAGCTTCTAAAAACTGTTATACCTTTTACATTTAAAATTATTTTGTTAGGAGTCAACATCCCCTTAATCTTAAAAAAACTTATATTATCATTGTGCACAATTTCTTCGGTGACTACAAATTTATAGCCGTTACGCACAACATCCAACGTATACGTTTGCATGCAAGCCGTAGCTTTAGATATATTTTATATGTGTAAATCTATTTTTTAGAATTTCTAAAAAATGTAGACTTTCAGTTTGAATATAGTTTTTATTTTATAACAAAGTTTAGGTTAACGTTTCTCTGTAACGCACATAACCGTTACGCAAGAAATAGTTTAGAAGTGAGGAAGAAGTATTTGAATCTATATACTTAACTATTTGCATTTAAATTATAAAACAACATTTGTAACAAATCATAAAAAATTTTAAGAATTTTAATTTTGTGATTAGGATATCATATCCTCAACTTGATTAAGTGGATATTAAGTTTAATGCATACGGTGACTTTCGTTTGGAATGCACCTTTATTTTATTTGAAAATTAACAAGAAAACAGACTAAAATATATAAAAAATTGGCTCTGTATCTATAATTTATTATAAAAGTTATATACATTTTAATTAAAAAATTAAAAACCCTTGTTAAAAATTAATAAATTAACAAAGAAAAACAAATATTATTGCCAAATTCGCAATATGTAAAAGAAACTGCGTATGCTTTATACATATAAATATCAAGGAAATTTGCAAAAGTCCAATCAAATTTGTGCATTTTATGTGAAACCGCGGCCAATGAATTCTCACTGTTGATTTGCGCAAGACTTTTGTTTATTTCTTCATATATTGTTGTTTTGCTTACTTGACGGTTGGTTTGGTTTGCTATATAAATTATATTCATATATAGTTGCAAATTATTACGCAATATATTATATATAAACAACTTATTCCATATAATATATACATAATATATAAAAAAATATATATAGACTTATAAATGTGGGTGGAGCTGAAATCTGAATATTTTCAACATTTATTTTTTTTATTATCTATAGATTTTTGTCCGCATTTTATTTAATTTAATAATTAATTAATTAAATTAATAAAATTTAATTGCAAATCATTCTCATAGAGAACGACAATAATAATTTAATTTTCATATAAAAAATATGAACCGAAAAATTGGCCCACCAAATTTACATCAAAACCACCCAAAATTGATACTCCAACAACAATTTTAAATAATTTTCAAAAAAAAAAATCAAAATTTCACCTAGGGCTGCTCAATAATAAAAAAAAAACGTCGATATTTTTTGGTATATATATTTTTGGATTATAGATAATTTTGCACAATATCGATTTGATAATAAACAAAATGAAATTTTGAAAATTCCCAAAATATCGTTATTTGTCGATGTAATCATTAGTAGACGAAAAATGTAATCGATTAAATATTGATTATTTCTAATTATTCGACAATTTATAAAATAATTCTAAGACCATAACCCTTCTAAAAACCTTAAAAAACGTATTGCGCAAGTAAAAAAGATGCTAAAAATGTCGATATTTAATTATTGATTTATCGATATTAAAAAAAATCGATATATCAAACAGCCCTACATAATTTGTTAAATAACTCTCTTATACAGTAAAATATATTGATTTTTACTGAGTTTTGTATTTTTTCTAAAATTTAACTAAATTTTATGTGGTCATCTCACTATCATACACACAGTGGTAGTTATCGGGCTTAACTAACCGTATTGTTTATATACCTATACTAAGATCGACTTTTTTAGATAAATTGCATTTTCAATTTTTATTAACGAATATCTGATAAACAATTTAGTAAAATTTATGAAAATGTTTGATTAAAAACAAATATTATTTAGAAAGTTAATCGTTTTTTAGCGAAATGGTAATTTATCGTAAATGTCTAATTCTCATATTTTAATTAGAAAAAATTCTTATTATTGAAAAAAAAAAATAAAAAAGTGTAATAGTAAAGCTCCTAGATATTGATAGAACCAGGAATAGATTTGCTCAAAAAATTATATTACGAAAACTCATTAAAGGACAAATTAACAACAACAATATTAAAATTTTTATCATATTTTTGTCTTACGCTGTAGGAGTTAGGGGATTAACAATTTTTCGCCACTAAATTTATCAATAGCTACTGCACAGGTAGATTTCAATCTGTCTATAGTATAGTTATGTCTTCTATAAATACAAGTGGTGTCCCCCAGGGATCTGTATTGGGTACTCTACTAATTGTACATTTAATTTGAATAAATATATAAATATAATTTTTATAGGAGAGACATTTGCTGTTCAGTTTTTTTTCCACTTCCATTAATTTCTACATTTATATTGCTGGCCCAGTAAATAAATCCCTTTAAAATATCTCCAGTCTTTACAAAAAAATTCACACTGTTGATAAAACAAATTTCAATGAAAATTATAATTAAGCAGCTTATAATATATAGTCATTCTAAAATATTTTAAATAAAAAACCCAAAAAAATATGACTAAACAATTTAATTTGTTTTTTAAAAATTTATTTTTTTAATTAATTTTTTTTTTTAAAGAAAAAAGGCTTTATTATAAATTGATTTTTGTATTTTTAAATAATACTTTAATTTTTCTAAAAAATAAATAGTTTTAAATATTATAAAAAAAAAATGATTTAGAAGTTTTGTGGATTGCAGTTTTCTTGTTTTTTCCAGTTTTTTTTTTTTATTTTGTGCAAATTAATTTAATTTTTTACAATATTTTTAACAACATTTTTTTTGTTATCATTTTTTTTTTAAATTTACTTTTTTTCGGTTTGATAAGCTTATTGGGAATTAAAATTTATTTTATATATGCGTTTTGCAGGGTTCAACCGTCCTATGTTTATGGATCGCCGTATTTAGGTGGAGCGACAACAGCCTCGACGGCCGGCTTAGTACCAATTCAGGCTACACAACTATCACATGCAGCTGCTATTGCGGCTGCCACAAGTCAATTTTACGAATATCAAGTAAGAAATGTCATATAATATTATATCGATTTTTTTCTTCAAATTTTACTTAAATACAAATGTTTTAAAATTAATATTAGCATTTAATTAATAAGCAGAATGCAGTTGCTGCAGCGGCCGCCTCACCATATCAAGGACAATATGCTGGCTTTGAAGCATATCCATACACAAGTGCAGCAGGTGAATATTTTGAGAGATTTAACTTTATTTCATTATCTAAAATTATATAGATTTTTTCGAGCTTTGGTATTTGAAAATGTTATATTAAGTCAGACCCACACTTAGTCAGTTTAACGCTCATTCAGACAGTCCCACAATTAGTTAGATCAACACTGAGCCAGGTTCACACTTATACAGTTCCACAGTTAGTCAATCGCACAGTTATTCAGTTCACAGTCAGTCAGTGACACAGTCAATCAGTCCTACACTCAATCAGTATCACACTTAGTCAGTCCCACATTTAGTTAGGTTTACAGTTCACAATTAGTTAATTAATTAGTCAGACCCACATCGTTTCAAATTATATATTTTTCTAGCTTTGATCTTATTTGAAAATGACCAAGCCAATCAATCCTTTACTCAAACAGTCTCGCAATCAATCAGTTTCACACGAAAACAGTGCCATACTAAGTCAGTCACTTCAGCATTCAGTCAGTCCCACTCCCAATTATAGAGACCAAACACATTTTAAATTTAATAAAATAAATCAGCACACGAGGTTTTTCTAGGACCTATACTTAATATTCTTGTGTGTGTTTAAATCAGGGACGGAAGCCAGTTTCCCAAAAACAAAAACCAAAATCAGAAAACCACAAATAAAATGTAAAACCAGACCCTAAACCAAAATTACAAATATTTTAAAACCAAAATCTTACAGTCCAAAAAACCAAAACCAAAATTTTGTTTTGATTTAACATTTTATTTAAAACTTAAAGATCTAAAGCATACAAAATTGCTCTATAGTAACGTCTTTCCATGATTTTTGTTAAGATAATTTTAAAGTATAAAACCAAAACCATAACCAAAATTTGAAATCTTACAAAACCATAACCAAAAATTATTTATCGGAAACATTTATATTCAAATATTCGGCTAAACTACACTTTTGGCCCCAGGCTTCGAAAACCACTATAACACTTGGAGCTCTGCCTCCCCTTGGTAAGAGGTCAAAGTTTGGTTAAAATGTCAGAAAAATTGATATTTTGGGAGGGTTTGAGGGGAGTAGGGTGGGGTGTATGGTATCAAACAAAAGGTATTAAAAATACCTATATCGTTGATACAGCAAGGAGCATGGGGGCTGCTATCATGATAAGAAAATTAGCACATAGCAGAGGGTTTGACGGGCGGCAGCCCCCTGATTATGTAAAATGTAAAGGAACCGTATTTTTAGATCTTTTTTCTCAGCCCTTTCTCCTTTAATGTGGTTTTCCCTTCAAAGGGAGGACCTTTCCCGATTCCTAGAAGGAAGTGCGGGGGCAGCAGCCTCCCGATAAGAAAATTAACACAAAGCAGGGGGTTCGAGAGCGACATGACCCTGCTTCTTTAGTGTGCTACGTTGGTTTTCCTTGCTTTTTTCTTGCACCCATTAAACATTTTTATTTCGGCCCGCCTATATATGAACAAACAGATTTTTGCCCCTGCCACCTACATAAAGTGTCGGATTTGTCCCAATTTTTTAAATGATAGGTATGCGTATAATACCTTTTATTTACCATACCATACATCCCGCTCAAACCTTCCCAAAATATCATTTTTTTATTTTGACCAAACTTTGACACCTTCCCCAGTCTAAGGAGGGGAAGAAGGGCTCCTTTCGGGGGAGGGTCTATTAGAACCTGGGCCATAAGCACTGAAGTGTAGATTCTCCAAATATTCAATTATCATTTTCTCGAAAGTGTACTTATTATAAGTAGTCAATTTCGTCTTCTTGCTCAATTTCAAGAAAATCAAGAGAAACCAAAAATTTTGAAAACTGACCTTTCATTTTCTTATTATTTTTTATGAGTTCACGTGGTCAAATTAAACTTTATAAATGGTGAATTATCTCAAAAATATGGTTACATGCGATGCATAATTGTTTCTGTTCTTCAATTACTTCATCAGCATTGAAATTTAATTTTTTTGTATGGGAGCTACCCATTCCTGTGAATGAAAATTCTTGATATTTATTAGTAGACAATGGGAATATCAAAAAACCAGCCATACAACATTTCAAGGTCGTATCTCATCTAGAACTTTTTATCTCTATTTGCTTTCTATTTATCCAAATTTTTTGTATGGGAGCTACCCGTTCCTGTAAATGAAAATTCTTGATATTCAATAGCAAACAATGGGAACACCAAAAAACCATCTCTACAAAATTTCAAGATCGTACCTCATCTAGAACTTTCTATTTTTGTGTGGACTTTAAAGTGCGGACGGACGGACGGACGGATATATCAATAAAAGTAAAACGATCAAACATGTATAATTTCCTAAATTTTTTGAAGCTAATATTACTCAATTAGATGGTACTGGTAGTGTATTTCTATACGCTGGACACATACATGATGCTGTGAAAATCTACAAGTTTGCCCAAATTTTTGAAATATCAAGCATTGATTTTGGTTTAATTGGAGCTTCAGTTTTCTTTCAGCTGGTGTAGATCGAAGTTTATAATTTATAGATCCAGACATAACTGAATTTATCTTGCTTCTTTGCTCTGCTCTAAGTATATACTTCTGATAGGTTTAATTGTAGCTTTCAGCACATGTGCATGTTCTAAAACATCTGCATCAAATTCAATAGTTTTCATATCTGACTATAATGATTTTCGACTAACGGATAATTACAAGTGACGACTTACATAAGACTTCCCTAAGGCTTTCATATGACTTCTAGAAAACTTCCATATGACTACCGATTCCAGAATCGTCGAAAGACTTTCAGAAGAATTTTAGAAGACTTCCTGAAGATTATTCGAAAATATTTAGAAAACTTTCAAGTTTTCCGTAAGACTTTTAAGATATTAACATAAGGCTTCTCGGACTCTCGAACGATTTCCAAGACTTTCAACTTCTAATACTTCCGTTAGACTCCCAAGACGTTCTGAAGATTATCAGAGAACTTCTAAAAGACTTCCATAAAACTTTCAGAAAACATCCAGAAATCTTCCATAAGGTATCTCGGACGACTTTCGAAGGATTTTCAAAAACGTTGACGCGACTTTCATTAAACTCACAAGACTTCCAGAAATTTGTCAAAGTATTTCCAAAAGACTTCCATAAGACTTTCAAGACTTCCATATGACTACCGACGGACTCCAGAATACTTCCGAAAGATTTTCAGAAGACTTCCAGAAGCATTCCAAAATACTTCAAAGACTTCGCAAAGTTTTCCATAAATCTTTTAGGACATCCATAAGTCTTCTCGGACTCTCGAACGATTTCCATAGACTTTCAACTTCCGCGTTAGACTTCCCAGACTTTCAGAAGATTTGCAGAGAACTTCTAAATTAAAAATTAAGCCAAATTTTGGTAGTTGGGAGTTTTTAGTAGTTGCATACTCTGGGATTGCATTTAGAGTCTCTAGGTGAAAGGCGAAGGAGGGCTCCCATACGATTTTTTTTTTAATTACCAAAAAATATGAATAATATACAGAAAGTTTTTTTACCAGTAGTCGAATTTAGCCAATTTTTGGTAAGAAAGAGTTATTAGTGGTCCCATACTCTGGGATTGCGCTTAGGGTCTATAGGTCAAAGGAGAGGGGAGGCTCATATCCCATTTTTTGTTGCTAAAAATGGGTTTTTATTATGAGCGTTGAGCATATAGTTAGATAAAGCTATAGTTAAATACAGTTTTTTCCTGGTAAACGGATTTGGCCTGAAATATATGAGCATATATAAGTAGTGGAGCTATGGGCATTAAAGCTCACTCCTGACGTCACGACTTAAGAGTGAACGATACATAATATTTTGTGAAGGTTCGAGGAGTTTGGTAAATTTTGATGTAAGGGTAGGTTTTAAGTGTCCTTATATACTCTTGGATCCCACCTGGGATCCCACCTGGGGTTCCTATAGGTTAAAGACTTATTTTTTGTTGTTTTAATTATCAGCTAATAGTTCACATGCGTCTTGTGCAAAAATGATAATTAATAGAGAATGTTTGTGACAGTTCTCAACGTTAAAATATAGTAAAAGCAGCATCCTCGTTATACTGGGGGCTCTCAAACCGATTTTTTTTATTTTTATAATTGTTGTTTTGTATGTTAAAAAACTGACTCTTTCAATCGCGTCGCTTGCTGTCGCCTAAGCGATATCCTTAACATTAGCGCAGCTTTGTCTAGAATTTAAAAATTGTAATTTCCGGTCTAAGTGAAACATGGACGCGGAAGGTGGAAGAAAATTAGAGATAGAGTAATATCCAGTATGGTGAGACAATATGGGATCTATGTAACCTGGGACACTTCTTTTTCTAATAAACCACAATGTGAAGAGCACCAAAATGCTGTTGGTTTCTTGCTAAACAAAGTAGAGTAAAATAGGTGAAAAAAAATATATCTAATAGAATTTCATTTCAGTAATTTATTTTTGAACAATAATTTATCATCTAATAAATATAATAGTTCCGCACTTTTGCACTACTGAGTTGTAGTGGTTGTTGTAGTTGTCGTAGTTGTTGTTGTAGTTTTACCTTTGTCTGGCAAAGCTAATCCATGCACTTGTTGAACACTTAAAAGTGAAACCTATAAAATTCATGGAAAAAATTAACATTTTAGTATTAAAGAGTACATAATAGTTATGCAATTACTTATTGTTATTGGATATGAATTAATTAATTGATTATTACTATCTATCTCTTACAGTGGAACAATGAAAAAAGTATGACAGTATAGACATAGAGTATATAATATATGTATGGAAATTATGTTGGTTCGATTTTACACAGAAAATAGAACTGTATATGAGTCCTAAGATCTAAGATGTCGCTATTAAAAATTACCTCGATAATTGTTCCACTATACAGAATAAATATATAGGGTGTCCCAAAAATTACGCAAGATTTTAATTTGCCGCCATTTGTGAGACAGCTTATATAGTTTAGGGTTACTAAAAATGGACAACAAGATGGTGCCATTAATCCCGTAAAACAATTAAATTACTTCAAGAGACATTTCTTGGTCGTTGTGTTTTAACCCTACTGTCTTTGTGGTTTTTTTGAAAGAACAAGTTTATGCCAACAAGCCTCTAACCGCCCGTGCATTGTAAGAAGAGATTCAACGCTGTACCAATGATATATCAATGAAATGTAGCCACATAATATGCGGAATGGCTATGGAAATTTTTGAAAAAAGAGTTCGTATTTGTACATCTTACATTATAATATGTTCCAATAAAGAAAATAAAATTTATTTAAAAAATCTCTGTTTTCTATTTAATTCAAATCTTGCGTAAATTTTGGGACACCCTATATATGAAAATACGTATATGTTTTAAAGAAACGAATGAAAGAAAGCATCGACGTTTAACTTGTGGGTTTAACTATAAAAAAGTCAAACTTTTTATAGTAACAATTGTAGATGCTTTGTTTCATTCGTTTCAATACTTTTTTATATCTTTGTTCACTTTGTTCTTTAAAAAAATAATACATGACACTGTAACTTTAACAAACATTTATCTAAAATACATACTAGCGAGCTTTTATGGTAGTGTTAGTTTGTTCAATTGCGAGCGGACAACTCGAAACAAAGTAATTGAATTTTTGTATAGCAAATTTTAATTTTTTATTGAGTGGTTCCAACCAATCAAAAACATCGCCACTCGCAATTGAACAAACCAACACTACCAATACTTACAACCACAAATATCAAAGTAGTAAATAATGAGTAAATTTTCATTTTTTTTAAATTTTGTATTTTTTTGTCGATTAAAGAAAAAAATGGATTTTAAAAATAAGCTGCTGATTTAATATGTTATTTGCACTGCGGTACCACCCACGACTTGTCTTGATATATTTATTAACTATAAAGAAATTATACGCTTGCAACGCATCTTATATGGAGAAAATATAAAAATTATTTTAATCACATTTCACAGTTGAATTAATATTTGATATTCAAATTTAAAATCGCTAAATTTACCTATAGGTATATTCAAAATATTTGATCACATTTGCGAAGTGTTGCGCGCGAAAGCTTTTTTTGCATATTTGCGATTACTTACCTATGGCATAGAAAAATTACAAAAGAACCGTCCTTTCGAATAAAATACAGGTAAAAAGTTGTCCTTCGTGAGTGAAAGTTCAGTGACCCAAAAAACCGTCGTCTCAAATTTTAATACTATATGTAACGCTGCGAAATGGTTTGAAAAAAATTACAACAACAAAATTCGCCGTCTCCCCGCTGGAGATATTTGGCGAAAAAACATATTTTGCAAAGTCGTTCCCCGTACATGTCAAAAAAAAGTTTTTGCGCATGCGTTGTATGTAAAAAAAAAGTTTTTACGCATGCGTTGTTGTTTAAACTTTTTGTTCAATGTCTGGCCATTTTTTTCTTCAGTAAATTTGCAAAAAGTTCGTTTCTTTTGTAATTTTTCTATGACCCATGTTATGCAGTGAGATCTACCATAACTCATAAGGCCATGAATTTCGATCAAATTAATTGCACATACGTGTCGTCTGTCCATCTATATCTTTTTTCAACGAACGCCACTTGCTCATGAATGGATACAGTCTGATACAGTTTTTGGAAATTTTGTATGGGAAAGTAGATATTAATTAAAGCTAATTTATAAAAATTAAATTAATTTCAAAATTATTAACCCTTATTTCCCGCATTTAACTAATTAACTTGATTTAATTTTTATAAATTAGCTTTAATTAATATCCATCTCGGCTCACCTTTTTACGTATGTAGCTTCAACACTTTTTTTGTAATTTAATTAAAACCAGACTTTCCCATACAAAATTTAAAGTTCCAGACTGTATACCATTATGCGACATCAGCACTCAGCAGTGCTATAGAGTCAAGGTAAAAAAACACTATAACCGCCCTCTACTCATATGTAATCAACGTAATCTATGGATTGATTTTATTGAAATTCGCTATTTTTTGTTGACCATATTCTTTAAGATTATGATTTTATCTTCTACACCACAATCTGTTATCATTTACGAGACCGAAACTTTAATTTTATTTTTATATTTATTTTCATATATGCTTTTAAAGTGTTGCGTGCAAATCAAGTACATATATCGACTGCCTAGGTCCAATGCCCCGAATCAATTTTTTTTGTCGAAATCCCCTTTTTAATGTAATATTTATTATGTCATCATTTTTTACACAAGATTACATTTAAAAGGTTATTTTTTTTGCAGTCGACTTGATTTGCACGCAAAAATCATTTGCAAGTATAGCAATGTAAATTACCATATTATTATTACATTGAAACACAAATGTTGGTACAGTTCCCCGAGTTTACTATTGAAAGTATATCAATTCCGCACTCTTAAATGTACGAGAATTTTACTTCTAATGTTAATTGGGATTTTCCTAACCATTGCACGCGTATAAAGTTACACAGAAGTTTCACGTGCAATTTGAATGCAAATTACGTGCAATATATTTTTTTTAGATTCGACGAGATTTCTTATAAAAACTTTAAATAAAAAATAGCTTTAAATAATATTGATAAAAAACGAACAAAACTCAGGATCAGTGTGAATAATTAAATTACTAAAAAAAAATATAGTTTTTTGTTTAATTTATAAAGGCTCAGCGGCCGAAGCCAAAAAAGAG
>JANSTW010059401.1:0-11435 GCA_027564275.1 Diadocidia ferruginosa
TCGAATTATCAAATGGGAAGAGCTAGAAATGCATACGGATAAAATTTTGTAGACAAAAATGAAATAAGTATATTCAACATAATGGGTCCTGGGCGCACATATCGTTTAATTGTTGTAAAAATACGATATAGCGTCAGTAACATCGAATAATTAATAATACCGTAAGAAGTAATAGTTAAGGTATTATCACATCTTTGAATTCGTACGAATACTATAGTTACTTAAGTATTGGATATTTTTGAACAATTCAAAATTTGTGATTGTCAATCTTCAATTCACGTAGAAAAGCTTTTCCACTGTTAAAAATTAAGTTACCTGATAAGTTAAGATAGTTCCTAGTTAGCGCACAACTATTTTTCTTTAGGAGCTTTTTTTGTTTAATTTTCCACACACATTTTTTTTAGATTTTTTTTAAATTTTCTTTTTTTTTTGTTACAGATATTAGTCGATTATCTAAAACGCCGTCACCACAGCCATCTCACGGTAAGTTTTTTTATGCAATAATATGCTTAAAATTGTTATAATTGTTCAAGTGACAAATATTCTAATAGTTCTAAAAGTGATAATTTTAAAAATCTGATGAAAATTCGTCAAGATTTATTGAACAGTCACCAAAATCTAATGAAAGTTCATCAAAATCTAATGAAAAGTTCATCAAAATATAACGACAATTCATTAACAACGGCTTAAAGTTCTTTTAAACTTAATTATTTCTAAAAAAATTGAAAAATTTTGAAAATGTCTTTAAAAAATCTAAAAAAAAAAAAATTATAAAATCTGTCCTTGTTTCAAGCCTGCGATTTAAAGTTATTATCACGTTTCGTCCATAGTATATAGACATCTTCAGAAATTAGAAATTTTTAAATTTAAAAAAAATTATAAAATTAAAATTTATTTTTATGCAATAAAATCGTTGTAATTGTCCATGTGACGAATATTCCATTTATTCTAAAAATCATAATTTTGAAAATCTGATGAAAATTCATGAACATTTGATGAAAATTTATTAAAATTTGATAAAAATTTACCAAAACCAAATAAAAATTCATCAAAACGGATTAAAGTCAATTTAAACTTAATTATTTGAAAAAAAAAATACAAAAAAATAAATAAATTTAAAAAAAAATAAGTAAATCTAACGTTTCGTCCATAGTATGTAAACATCTTCAGATATTTATAATTTTTAATAAAAAATTGGTATAAAATTAACAAATTTCACCTGTCGATATGATAATTCCCTTCACATTGTTACAGTTACGTTTCAAAAAAATTGTTTAACATAACAGAAGTTAAAATCGCATATTTTTTGTTTATTTATAAGCCACGCGTCACATATTAAAACACGTTGGGTTTTATTTAAAAATAAAATTAAAAATTACCTGGGCACAAGATATACTAATATGTGCCTTTATAATCAAAATGCCTTTAAAAAAACCGCACACAAAACCAAAACCCCTTTCTTGTTCAAAAAATGAAAACAAATTATAGATTTTTTAAGGATATACCAGAAAAATATTTGTGTGCTAAAAGTACGAGGTATTTTCAAGGAAGTGTGTTTGACTTGTGTGCGATATCCTTTTTGTATAAACAAAATACTCACATTAATTTCCTTATGTTGTATAATCTCATAATATATTTTCGATGAACTTATATATTATATGTTTTGATTTTTTGATCCTTGTGCATAAATATGTTTTTTACCTTTTTCATTATATTTACGAGCAGGAGCAGCTATCAAATAAGGAAGTTATAAATGAAATAAATTTCAGGGTTAGAATTGATTGTTTTTCTTTCAATATGTGTCGTAATCTTTATGGGTTTAATAATATTTATATTATTGTAAATATAACCCTTTTTAAGGAAGTTCAATTTTTTTTATAATATTTGATGATTATTTTTTTGGGATGCGATTGAGTCTTTGTGCGTATCTTTATAGGAAATCGATTATTATAAAATTAAATATAAATATAAGTTTTGACGCGTGTATGACTTTGCGTCAAAAATGCCTATTATTTAGAAAGAGGGTGAAAAAGGGTTAATTGAATATTTATTAATAATTATATATGTCTTTATTATTTGTTGATATTTATATGTTAATCAAAAATTACCGACTGAATAATTTGATAACTTTATTTATTGATTTTTATTTTAGATTAAAAAATATGTAAGAACTTATATATGCGAAATGTTTCACTAGCTTTTTTTAGCATACGTAATACTACTCTGCTTTGTATCATGCCAAATCAATATGTCAATTAAATATAATTATCTCAGAAATTTGGCTACATCTTTGTTTATTTCTGGAATTTAACAATTCATCAAACCCTAAGTTAATCAAAGTTAAAAAAATATTTTCAAGATATTTTGATTTAACCATTCATATACCTAATGTTTTTATAGTAAATACATTTAACCATAAAAAATATTTATTTATTTATGAACAATTGAAATATTAAATTTACATAATATAAAACAGTGTAGTGTTACGTATACCATAAAAGTTGCAAAACAAGTTGCTCTTGTGTAGTTCCCATGTAAAAAAACTGCGATAGAAATCAGTTTAAATTTTGAAAAAATACCCACTTTTTTTGGTCTGTTTTCTGACTATTTTAGAATCCCAGGAAATTGTTAGGGGATGTAAAAAGACTGCGATTGCTATAGAAATCAGTTTAATTCGTTCATTTTTTCCAGCAAAATTTATTGATTTTAAATTTTGAATAAATTCCCATGTATAGGCCACAATTTTTTTATCTGTTTTCTGACTATTTTAGAATCCCAGGAATTCGTTAGGGAATCGTTAGGGGATGTAAAAAGACTGTGATTGCTATGGAAATCAGTTTAATTCGTTAATTTTTTCCAGCAAAAGCTGTTTCAGCGTAGTATTACGTATACCATAAAAGTTGTGCAACAAGTTGCTCTGGTGTAGGTCCCAGGTTATGCAATCAAGAAACTATATTTTGTTAATGTTGAAATATCCTTAAAGAACTATATAAAATCTTTTTTGTAGAATTATTAGCATTAAATTGAAATTCTTTATATTTTTTGTTAGGGCTAAACGTGCCACTCGTATGCTGAAATAACACACAATATTCTATAGATGTAAGACACCCCTAAATTTTAAAAGTAACAAATTTGCATTTTAAAACACCTTTCTGATATATTTATATTGTATTCTAGAAATAGCAAATCATTTCTAAACATATTCAAAACTAACAAATATAGGAAACTGCATTTAAAATGCTTTTAAAGAGCCTTTTGTATAGTTAAAAAAAAATTTCATCTCAGAATTCAATATCTAAAGCGCTTTGATGCCGAACACAAAGAAAAACTTTTAAATATCTTTTACCTATATAAACACAACATTTTACTTTGTACCAAAAAAACTACTTAAAAAATGTGTAGATTTTTTTATTTGTGTAACCAAAATCGAATAAAAACCAAAAAATGTACATCAATATATAGCCGCATTTAATATTGGTTTATGCATTAGGTAGGCGCAGGGAACCCATATGCCCAATTTACATATAAATGTAAAGTCCATTCAAGTATAAAAATTTCCTTTTACCTTTTTTTATTTGGTAAACTTCTTTTAAATAAATATACGCATAAACAGACCCATATACGTATACATTTACATCCACATTTGAATATGTCAATAAAAGAAATCGAAAATCGCCAACTCCAACCCCTCTAAAAAGTATATGATAAATTTCGCATAATTTTTATTTTCATTCTAAAAATAATGTAAATGTGGAGCAAAATGTAAAAAGAGTTTTTTTGTTACAAATTATACCGCATACAAAAAAAATATTCAAAAATCATGTAAAATTTTAATGCAACATCTGAACCATGGAATCGAAAAAATATTATACAAATTGTGCGGTTTGCATATCAAGTAGTATAGATGTTTTTTTTCTTGTGCAAATTTTCTCCTCTTCAAAGCAGAAAAACTGACCAATTTTTCTCATATTATATTTCCCGATAAAGCATAAAAAATCAAAATATTTTAAAGGGATCCATATATTTTAATCACACGCAAAACATTCAATTATCCCATATAATCATTTAAACATAGCATAATGAGGTGCGTATAATATTTGTGGTATATGCTTACACAATATCTAATAATTTAAAATTGAAAATAAAAGTCACCCCTAAGTGGAAAAAAATTTAAATACCTGTATGCATACGTAATTTAATGCTTCATAAAAACGACATAAATAAACATACCCTCTTATTTCAATGTGCTCTTCTTCTATATTATAATATGCATAATGATACAAAAAAAACACCCTTATTGAAAAATTTAAATAAAAAAAAAATTACCCTTACAACACTCAGGTACGCACATAAGGTGTCTGTGTATTTAGGTACTTACTGAACAATTTATTTAAATTTTATCGCACAATAAAAAAACAAATTTATTTAAAATAGGTTGAAGCCTTCTATATGGAGTGTCGTTTAAGTGGTAATTTTTTAAAGCCACACAATGAAATGACGTAAAAAAGGGTGAACATCAGCCTGCAGTATATTATAAATAGTTTTAGATTATTATTATTTTGTATATGGTAAATTTACCGGCAAACACTTAATAATTGACTGCGGATATGCTGATTTATTTCCGTGTAAAACTGTAAAGGGTTTTAATTTATACATTTAGTGTAAATTATATGCTAATTGGGGTTCATTATTGAATAATTGACTTGTATTATGTGAATTGTTACGAAATTTTTGAATATTTTACAACTTAATTTAAACGATTTTTTTGAAATTTTAAAACATTACTTAAAAACTTTGATTTGTCACTAAAAATTAGTAAGTCAAAATTTGAATGTAAAATATGTCTTTCAAAATATGGATATGGGTAGCCCATGCATTAGGTATACTTCATATGCGCTTTGTCGATTAGCTATAATGACAAAATGAACGACATCTCTTTGAGTATTCATTTTAGGTAGGTTAAGATCTCTATTCCTATATAGGAGTATAGAACAGCATTTATTACTTAGCTGATCGCTGATAGGAAGATAAAGAACAGCAGCGCTAATTGTAGCTAGGTTGCAGTTTATCTACATCTCTCAAAAGTTACCCTTCAACTAAATATCATGTAACCTCAAAATCCTCATAAATCTCTAATATAAAACCCAAAAAAAATCACTTCTTTAATTACAAAAAAACATTCTTTCCTCAAAAATCACAGCAACGTCAAAAGTACACTTCCATAATTACATATACTTACGTTATTTTTTAAAGTTAAAGTAGTTCACATTGCTTAAAAGTAACTCTCTTCAACTCAAAAAATCATCTTTTTTTAAGTCACTCTTACCCCCCTCAAAGTTACAATTTCCCCTATTTTCTCAATAAATCAAAATCTTTGCCCAAAAAAAACGGTCACAGAAAAATCTTCCTCTAAAAGTTAATTATTCCTTTTTAAGCTTACACTGTTCTTGAAAAAAGTCACCATTATTTATAGTCAAATTTTTTTTTTTGAAAGTCAAGTCAGATTTACAGTTTAGACTAAGACATTTTTTTCGACAGCTTATGTCTAAATCAGAACACGTATTTTGTCTGCTCGTGCGGATTGGTTGATTTTGACTATCGGAAAAAATTTCTCAGGCTGAACTGTAAATCTGACTTCATCTTGTTTCAAAAGTAACTCATCTTTTCTAAAAAATCATCCTATAAATTTCACTCGCCCTTTAAAGTTACTCTTTTAGCCCAACGATCACTCTCTCAAACTGAAAAGTTACTTCAAAATAACAATCTTGTACAACAAAAGTTACTCATTTTATCATCTTTCACCTAAAAATCTTCATAAAACTATAAAACGTCAACCTCCCAAAGTCCCACTTTCAAAAATTCACTCCTTTTCACAAAAGTATTTTTTCTCAAAAGTCACCGCAACATCATAACTTTATATCCATAAGTCACTTCATTTAAATAAGTTATCATTCCTTCGAAATCTAAGCTCTACCTCCAAAAAAGTCATCTTTTTTTTCTCTCTCAAAATCACAGTTAATCCCTTAAAGTTACCTTTCCTTTATATTTTACCCAAAAATAATTTCCACTAAAAAAACTTTCTCTCCAAAAGTTAATTATTCCTTTTAAGCTTACATACCTAATCTTCCAAAAAGTCTCCATCTTTTAAAGACAACTTCACTCAAAAGTAATCGTCTTTCAAAGTTAACCTATCTTATCTCAGAAGTCACCCTCCAAATTTCACTCTCCTTATAAAGTCACTCTCGTAGCCCAAAGGCCACTCTCTCTCAAACTGAAAAGTAACTCTATATTCGTACGTCACTTTTTTTAAAGAAGTTCTCATTCCTTCAAACCATTACCCAAAAATAAAATAACTGTCACTGAAAACTCTTCCTCCAAAAGTTAATTATTACTTTGAAAGCGTACACCTATTCTCACAAAGAGTTACGATCTTTTAAAGACAGCTTTACTCAAAATTTTCTTTCAAAAGTAACCCATCTTTTCACAGAAGTCACCCTCCAAATTACACTCTTCTTATAAATTTACTCTCGTATAGCCCAAAGGTCACTCTCTCTAAAACTGAAAAGTCACTCCAATATGGCATTCTTGTCCTACCAAAGTTTCTTTACTTAAAAGTAACCCAACTTATCTCAGAAGTCACCCTTCAAATTTCACTCTCCCTATAAAGTGAATCTCGTAGCACTCTCTCTAAAACTGAAAAGTCTAAATGACATTCTTGTCCAACCAAAGTTACTCCTCTTATTAAAAAATCTCTTTGTAACAGAAAAGTCACCCAATTTAAAAGTGACTATATAGTAGGGTGCGTAAGTGACCTGGTAAAAAAGTAAAAAGAAAAATAGATGTGTGAATAAGCAACAGGTTTAAACACTCTATATTTTTAATTTAAAAAAAAAAACAGATACAAAAAAAAGAATAAAATATTTAAATTAAAAAAGTTTATAGCAAATTGGCTTCAAATTATCCTTAACAAAAATCTAAGAAAAAAAATCCATGAAATTTATAATTTTAAAAACTTATTATAATTATATAGAAACTGCACAAAAATACATAAAATATATATTTCTAAATTTGCTTCACGTCTATTTAATATAATTTAATTTTTATGTATCTCATTAATACAAACAAAAATCACCCACATTATTTAGAAAAAAAATTTAATAACATTTTTTATGTTGATAAAGGCGCCATTTATTTGTTATGTGCAAGAGAGATCCTTACGCGCTATTACCACGCAAGCAATATCATTATAACTCAAGTTACAACATTTTAGTGTAAGAAATATAATTCATATTTATTGTGTTTACATAAATAACTCAAATCCAACCAAACTTAAAAAGCCTTGCTACTGTATGTGCGAGATAGTCGAAATTCCAGTTGTCATGTGGTATTGCATGATGAAACATACATAATTGTTGACATTTTCAAGTAGATCTAGTACTTTTTGGTTAAATTTATAAAAACAATTTAAGCATGTTGACATTTTTATTCATGTATTAGTGTATAATTACACTAAAACTTAAAAAGCTTTGCTAATTTATGCGAGATAGCCGAAATTTCAGTTGACATGCCGTATTGGATGATGAAAGTACATAATTTTTGACATTTTCTAGTAGATCTATTACTTTTTAGTTAACTTTATAAAACATTTCAAGCATGTTGACCATTTACTTAAAAGCTTGAAATGCTTTGCTACCGTATGCGAGCTAGCCGAAATTCCAGTTGTCATGTGATATTGCATGATGAAACATACATAATTTTTGACATTTTTTAGTAGATCTATAGTATTTGGCTTTAGGAATCATAGGTCTTTAGGTACTATAGTCCTATATACTGTACAAAACCTTTTCTCGCTTATAATATAAGATGTTTGCAATTTACAACGTTTTTACACGACTCTATTGATATATACTGAAAAACAGAAGCATAATCATTGAGCTTTATTCTTTTTAAATAATAATAAAAACAAATAAAACTATAATTTTCCGCATTTCCAATTATATGTATGCGGATAAAAAATTATAAGACAAAAACTTGCACACATAAGCAGCAGCTTAATTTTAATAGTCTCGCCGCAGACAAATAAAATATTTTAAATTTGTTTAATTTCTTTAAATATCACGTTTTCCCATATATAAGAATATTGGCATATATAATTAATATGATTTAAATAAAATTTGTTTGATTGAAATTGTTTTTGTTATGCTCTTTATCCGCGCATATACATCTCAGCTAATAATAATAATTTTTATGGTTATAGTAAATATTATTGTATACAGCCGCGCTAATGCACTTTTGCATGAGTAATTGATGAGCAGCAGCTTCGGTCGAATAAAAGTAAAACATTAAAAGGTGTTTAACCCTTTCGCATTTTAATATTTTTGCTGACCAAGCTTCTCATTATTTATTTATATTTTTATTTATATTACCACAAAATGCTACTTTGAATTTTATTATAATAAGATGTATAAATTGCCTATATATATTTTATAGTAGGATGGATCGCAGAAAAATAAATCTATGTATTTTTGAAAATTCAAAATGATTCTAATTTTTTTATGTTTCACTAGATATTACCGAAACATCTAAAGAAGTCAGCCTTAGAGCTTTGAAATATAAATTCAATTATTTTCAATATTATTATTATTATTGATTGAAACAATCCTGAATAAACTTTCATAATTTTTCTAAATCGCGTTTATTTGTAATTTTGAAAAATTTAATATTTAACCAAACAGAATATACTAATTTTATTTTGAAACACAAATTTTGAAAATTTTGAACAAAATTATTGTTGAAAAATTCCATATCTGAAAAAAAAATAAAAATTAAAAGTCCTTTTTTGTTACAGTTTCAAGTTATTAATATTTTTACATATAGGAATTGCTTTTTGTTTTTTAAATTTTTTTTTTTAAACTGTAAAATTTTAATAGTTATTCTTTTTTTTTCTTTTATTTGTGATTTATATGCAGCTTTTCTAACTATTGCCGATTTTATATTTATATAAAATTTGTTTTCCTTATATATACTATATGTTACGCGATTCACCCTACTATATAGACTTTATGGTGCGCGCAGAAAACTATACGTATTCAATCGATATCTGATTTATAATTAAACTCAATAAAATGCATTAAAAAAAGATTTCGTAGTTTTTATTTTTTGCGCTTAATTCGCACGTTATAATAATTGGATGAGATTTATTTGTATTTTATATTGTTTTGTATAATATATACTTGCTTATGTTATACAATAAATTCTGCCAGTGATTTTTGGAAATGATAGTCAAAAATTAAATAAACTTTACGCGATTTCGTTTCGACTAATAATAATGAAAGATCTATAACATTATTAAACCAAGCGATAAGCTTGTGCTTAGTTTCGTATAAAGAAACAATATCCGCTACTTATCAATATACCAGGTGGCGGTCAGAATAAAATGAAGTTTTTAGGATGTTTTATTATAAATTTTTCTTGTACTTCTAGAATAAAGTATATTTAATTTTTGGTGATAAGAAATGGCGAAATTATTCAAGATGGCCGCCAAATAAAATTTTATTTTTAACTTTGTAACAAATTATTGGATCAGAATGTAAATTTTTTTTACTTGTAAATTAAATTTTTGAATTTTTGAAGAAAAAAAATTAAATATAACAGCCTTTTACTGTATCTCCGAAATTTTTCAATCGAATTGAATGAATCAAAAATAAATGAAAATGGTATATATCATAAATGACTATCAATAAAAATCAATTTGATATTGTTCAATACACCAGGTGTCTAGGTGGCGATCAGGAAAAACGAACTTGTTAGTGATTAAAAATGGCGAAATTATTTAAGATGGCCGCCAAATAATATATACAAAAACTAAAAAATGTAAGAGACTATATTTGATTGTTTTCTATTATTCTGGAATATTAATATTACTCCCAGGGGACCAAAGGAGCGGTTTCGCCGTATATTGTTTTTATATTGGAGGTCGCGGGGGCTTATTCCCTATCCGTTAAGGGGGTAAACCTAATCCTAATATGATGTTTTCTAACTGCATTATGAGTGAATTTTGACCCCTCTTAGAGGAAATACGGGGAAAAGGTCCGCCGTCAATTTTTTTTCATATTTGGGGTCGGCGGGTTACTCCATACCCAACGTTTCGGCACGAGACATTTTGGCGCTAAGGTCCGCGTCTTGGGATAATAAAGAAATCGCGCGAAACGTCCGCGCCAAAATATCCGCGCCCAAAGACCGTTAGACATTATACACATCCACAGAAAATATACCTACTACCTATATTTTATTATATGATAAAACGTTTTATTATTATAGTTATCGTTATCATGGATAATTTATAGATCAAAATCGTTTTTTTTATAAGCTTGTTGTAGTAATAACTTCAATTCGGGTGTTTTTTTTCTTAAATAGTTTTTCAAAAGATTGGTTGAATCCTTCCCATACTACTATACTACTACTACTACCTATATATTTTCTATGACACATCATATACATATTAATTCTGCAAACTATCATGTATATACTTGGAATATTTTCACCGAGATAATATACGAAATTTGCATTCTTTATAACAAAAATGTTGAAAGATTTTTTATAAGAACAAAATGAATGTTTACGCCCAAAACTGTTTAAAATAAACTATTTACTTTTTTCGACCGTGAATGTTAACAAGTTTCTAAATTTGAAATTTAATAATTTAATGATTTGGTTGTTTGAATTTCGTTATTTTGCAAATCTTATGTTCGCCGTAGGTCCACATGTAATATACACGCAGAGAAAAAACATTGTTGGAGCATTATTGCCACAAACATGTTATTATTGCAAAATTAACGTTAAACATATTAATTTTCTTCATTATCAAAAAAACGACCGCAAAAGAAAAAGATTTAAACATATTATTATTGGTTTTGTGATACAAGATAAAAATATGTTTATGGCAAACATAATTTGGGATATTAGCAACATTATTGCAAAAAAATTAACAAAGCTACTTATAATTTGCTTCCACAGTTCTGGTAGAAATAAAAGCATAATATATAGTTGAATCGAAAATCTCAAAAAAGTGTGGTGTTGAATAGAGTTAGTCTGGCCACTGATAAAGTGATACGAGAACTGAAACTAAGTCGATCATCGCTGTTTAACCCATATTTTTGAGATAAGATTCACAATATAAAAAAAGTTATACTGACATAAGTTATAATGACATAAATATATAATTTAAAATTATTCTCCGGCAGTTATGTAATTATAATGTGTAATATTCAATATACATTATAATTACATACAAAAAATCCAATTATTGCAATTATTATTGGAGCAACTATGTACATTTTTGTGGTGAACATATAACATTATTGAAAAATCAATTCACTTGCTCATCGTCACTTGCTCATGAATAGACTCAGTCTGGAACCTTTTTTTGGAATTTT
>JANSTW010059412.1:0-11434 GCA_027564275.1 Diadocidia ferruginosa
CCTCATCTTGTAGAAAATTATTTAGTATCTCCCATACATTTGGATTTTTTTTTGACTAGGGTATGAGTATTGTTATCTGCGGCACTGATGAAAGGTAAATCAAAATATATTAATATAATAATAAAAATACGCAACTTTTAGCGGTTGAAATTCAACTTATTAAATTTTCTAATTAGTCAAAGCTTTGAAAAATTTCATATGTTGTCTGCCTATATAACAACTGCTAAGCTTTATTAAATCTAAAGTCTAAACTATTAATTAAAACTTAAAAAAATATATTCATAAAAGTTAATAACAAGTTAAGTTTTAAAAATAATTTTTTTATAAACTTTATATGTTTAATCAGAATATTTTTTCGCCAAAAAGGTCAAACTTTTATTTTATTACTTTGCCGTTAAAATTTCATGTTTAAAATTTTTACATTATAAAAAATATTTTACAACATCTCTGCGTCATATAGGAATAAGTATATACGTCGTTTAATGTCAAAATGATGCAATGAAAACTTTTAACCATAAAAAAAGGAATATATTATTATAAAGTGTAGGTCGTCGTCATATAGATGTAAAATGTACATATTTCATTAAATATTTAGATAAAATTAAAATTTAATTGGATTTTTCTGAAAAAAAAAAAAAACACATTACCTGTATTATATATAGCTATATATGTGAAATACTGCATTGCTCGTTGTAAAATGTATGTAAAATGAAGAAAACTTTGACTTTTGATCTATTGACCTGAAACTATATCTAACATACCTAATCCATCCTAAATAACATTTCTATTGAATATTTTTTTTCGACCTTTATACAAATATTTGAAAGTAGATTCTTATCTTAGCCATATACTGATGATGGGTCGTAAGTTTCGAAAGGAGTTTAAAGTGCTGAGATTACTCCATGAGTCAAACTTTCCATTTTTTCATAATAAACACGGTCTTTAAGAATTATTTACCCTTAATTAACTTGGTTTGGACTTAAAAGCAATAAATTAATTGATTTCATATTGTATAATGATTGAAATAAATATATTTACATTTCGAATAATCCTGAAAAAAATTGTAAATATATAGCTTAAAATTGTCGGTAATAAAAATATGTTTTAAAATTTTGTACACATATATAGAATTTAAAATAAAAACATTAAATTTTAGTATGTGGTTATGATACAAAGTCTTGTAAGTCTCTGTAGAATAGTAATGTACAGACTACAGTGTATATACTAACCATATAGAATATAAAGATCTAATCAAGCTATATATAAATATACTTAGTTGTATAATATAGTTATTTTGCCTTTATGACTATAAAATTTGCCATAAAATCGACCAAGAACCCCATTCTCTCGAGTTATACAATTTTATTTGGTTATTTAGTGCCATTCTGCGGATTAGATTATATAAAATATAAACTTTGTTGTCCAAAAGAAAAGCGAAACAATATAACTATAGTATGCGTCTAAATCTCTAAAGATAAATCTTACATATGTGTGGCCTTTATTTTTGATAATTTATTTATTTTTCATGTGCGATATGTGGTAATAAGGCAAAGCGAGAAATGTTGAATTAAGAATTAAAGTGCTTAATTTTCGATTTAGAGCTCAAAAAAACGTTCTAAAAATATTTGTTTGTCGATTTTATCGTTTTTTTAGTCAAATTTGTATAAAAAATTAACACAAATTACGTATAAAGTCTTTAAAGAATAACAGCTCAAACGATTTTATAATAAATTAATTTAATTTAAAGAAAAATTTTAAAATTTACATTATGCTTGGAACCAATTCAAATTCATCATCGTGTCCTTTACTATAATGCGAGGGAGCATAGGAACCATTTTACCCTTTTTCTATCTTATACCATAGTTTTCATTGCCGGCCATATGAAAGGTGTGGTGTTGTCAGCAACTCGCACTAATTAAAATTAAATAAAACACAATCTTTTGACAAAAATTGAAATGTTTCAGTTCAGAAATTAAGGTTAAAAAAAATATTTTAGCAAAACCCATTTTTCTCGCATTTTATAGCGATATTCTGCAAAAAAAATATACACTTAACCCTTTGACCTATAGAGAGATACTAACGCAATCGCGTATAATAAATGGAAAGGTCAAGCAAGATTCTTATTTTTAAATATATTATATTGATAAATAATTGTTGTTCTGCGTCCACAAAACGAAATAAGATGTTCTTTTTAGATATCTGGATAGATTTATCTGTAGTGTTGTATATATTAAAAGCGATATATTATTAGTTTACATATAAGGAAAATAATTTAGATTCTTTTAAGGAGGTTATCCGAAAAGTTAATTATACATATTATTTAGGATAATTGTTTCTTTTTCTCCATCGTTGAATAACTATCTGTATATTGATACAGTCTATATAGCCTATGTTCTATGTATCCAGTGCTACGTAATCTTTTTTTTCTTACCAAACAAATATAACATCAAGAACTAAGAGACAACTAACTTAATCATTGATCGAACGTTTTTGGCGTATTGCTTTTAATTTATAATTATGTCTGTTTTATGTTAGTATATGTTTAGTATATGTTAGTATATGTTTACTTATATTCGTTTGGGCTATATAACTCAAAAGATAGGGGCTGCCATAATTGGTTTTATATAAATTATTTTTCTCACACAAGAATCAAAATATTTAAACCAATACCTTTGACAATTTTTAAGGAGAGTTTAAAAGGTTTTACAAAATAAAAATGGTGGATTATAAATGGTGGACAATAATATTTTCATTATTATAAAATAATAAACCAACCTATCATGATATATAAGTTTTATGTCTTTTTCATCTTCAAGATGCCACAGGTATAAAAATGAAAAATACTTAGTTAACACGTTGGGCGCCAAAATGTAATGGACTATCTTTAAGTAATAAGACACCAGCTATATAAGTAATAATTATATATTGTTAATGAGTCAATTAGCAATTATACTTTTGACCAGAGGGGCCAAATTTGTTTTATTAAATTTTAGCTTGCTCTGTTGTTCGTCCAGAACAAATCTTACAATTTATTTATAACTAACTTCCTGCGACTAGCTAGAAGAGATGTCACATCTATAGCATAACACTTTATGATCGTCCAAAGACTCTTGACCAGGGGGAGATTTTGTTTTTAAATTATTAACTTGCTTTTATGATTTTGTACAGCACAAATCTTTTACAAATTAACTAATTTTTTGACTAGTTATAGCTTGAGTTAGTGTTTTGAATTTTTTAAGAAAACTTTTAAGCATATTTAGGTAAGTTCAGTAAATTTTGTTTTGTATGGAATGCTGCGAAAAAATTTCAGGTTTATATGATTATGATTCAAAAGGAAATTTAAGAATGTCATTTATATAAATATATAATCAGAAATTAAAATTAGCTTATTCATTGTTTCTATAGGTTGCGAAGCCCTGCCCCATATATATTTTATAGAAGTTAAATATATACTTACAGAATCCTTTATAATACATAAATTATACATAATATAGATATAACCACCTAATCTAAATCTATAAAAAAAGCTCGCAGCGTCTATATATAGCTTTATTTATCCATTCTTAGTATAATTTTTGGTATAATTTTCTTTTTATTTTTCTTTATTTTCTTATAAATATATCTCTGGTATAACAATCAATGCCAAATAATACTCTGTATGGCATTGGCTAAAGTTCATTAAAAAAACAACAAACAATATTGTGTTTATATATTATACGTAGGTAAGGTATACATATTTATATACCAATTTCAATACAGGGTGATTCATTATAGGACATACCTAGCTGAACTAAAAATCGTTTTCTGAGTGTCTGAATATCTGCACCCTTACTAACTTTTGGTGAGATCGATATATTTAATTAATCATATCATTCAGTTCAACAGTATGTTGGTCCCACAGTCAGTCAGTCTCACAGGCATATAGCTCCACACTCAGTCATATCCACACTCAGTCATTACCACAGTTAGTCAGTCCCAAGGTCATTAAGTCTCACAGTCAGTCAGACGCACAGTACGTCAATTCCACAGTCAGTCTCCCAATTAGTTAGCACCACACTTAGTCAGTCCGACAGTTAGACAGTCCCACAGTTAGTCAGTCTTACAGTTAGTCAATCCCACACACAGAGAAACCGGCGGGTTAACACTTAAGATGGTTATTTTGTTACTTAACCATCCAAAAAAGGTTACATATTTTTTAGATGGTTAAGTAACAAAATAACCATCTTAAGTGTTAGAAATACTCGCCGATAGATAGAATTATCCAAGTTTATTTTTGTTACCCTCGGATAATTAAATTAACCATCTGCATGGTTAAAATTACCCTCAAATGGAGTAATCATAACTGTCCGTTGGTAAAATTTACCACCCGGGCGGTTTTAATTAACTATATAGAGGTGTTTGCTTAGTTTGAGTAGAAATAAATAAATAAAGCGGAGAAATATCTTTGTACACTATATTTATTATATGGTTTTAAGTACGGTTTACAATAAATTAAAATATTCGTTCTCTTCGTTAAAATACTTCTTCACCTCGTGTTGTTGTTGAATCTCGTAGTGGATGCTTGGCATGTCTTGATTCGTAATTGGAGAAATTGTGGGGCCAATACAGCTCTCGTTCAGCTTCGGGTTTGCAGTCTTCCCCGCCTCGTTGCTGACACTCGTGGTGGACGGCTTATAGCACGTCTAGCTTCTCACGGCGTCTGATGGTTGGATAAAGAAGTTGTGGGGCCGATGCAGCTCTCGCACAACTTCGGGAAGGTAGGAAGTTCTGACTTAGCTTGGAACAGTCGTATTATTAGTAAGCAGAGCTATGCCAAATAATTCGACTAGATAGTTATGTCTTGCTTACTGTAGGAACGACTGCTACAGACTAACTAAATTCCTCTAAGTGAGCTTCTTATTTATATGTTTTCTGCTGTTCAAAAATGTTATCATCTCTAACCAACCAGCGGCTGCGTTGTCGTCTATATGATGTCGTCGTCACGTTGGCTTATGTATTTGCACTATATACAATAACAGCTGTGTTGTATATAATGTTGGTGGCGTTGTTTGTATATTGTCAGCAATGTTGATTATGTGCGCTACTTGACGATAGGGGGCATACTGTATCGTCGCGGCACTATTTAAACTAGTTGCCTTATAACTATTACATGGCTAAATCAGGATGGTGATAGTAATATCAACCAACTTACTTATTGGAACCAACACAACTATCCAAACGGTTAAAATATATGAGTTTTCTCATTTGTGCAGTCAGTCTTCCACAGTAAGTCAGTCCCACAGACCAGTCAGTCAAGTCAGTCAGTCATATTTTACTTAACACAAGATTCTAGATTATATACTTGAATTGTTTGTTTATTTTTATTATTATTGTATGTTATACATGATAATTTCATAACTGCCAGGAAATAATTAATGAATTATATATTTATGTCAATTATTATAAACTTTATAAATTGCGAATCTTATCTCAAAAAAATGGGTTAAACAGCGATCATCAAGTCAGTTTCTGTTCTCTATCAACTCATCAGTGGCCAGACTAACTCTGCAAGCAACCTCTGTACAGTGTAGATTATGTTTACTTTTTTTACCGTAGATGTTACTGAAATTTAGGAACAGGCTATTCGGTCAACGAAAAGTGAATACTTTTGCAATATTATGAGCTCTAGCTTTCGCCTGAGCCTGTGGTTCTAGTTTTCGCCAGAATCTTAAAAAAAAATGTCTTTTAGTTAGCCTAGAAATAGTGAAACTCTTGTCGGTATAGGAGTAAAGACACTTTTTTCGTCAGAACCTTTAAAAAAGTGTCTTTACTCCTATATCAACAGTATGTGGATGCTAACGGAAAACTATCTGGTTTCATAAATGCTCAGGGCTCTGTCCTAGGTCCATTTCTTTTTCCTTATTCATTATTGACTTGCCGGATATAGTATGCTACAGTAAATGTCACATGTTTGCAGATGACGTCCAGCTTAGCATTACTGGTGCTTCCGCTTCTTTTAGAAGAAACACGACTAAAACTAGTGAAATCGCTCCTGGTTCCTCATTTTACATATGCGGACGTGGTTTTTTTTTCTCTATGGACATTGAACAGTGCGTGTAAGCGGAAACTCTCAGTTGCTTGCAACGCATGCACTTCATTTGCAACTTAACTAGCTGTGATAGTCTATTACCATATGCAAATAGAATACTTGGGCATCCACTTTTTAAATACTATGGGTTCAGAAGCTGTGTATATTTGTTTAAACTATTGGTGTGTAAAAAGCCGTTGTATTTATATTCAAAATTAACGCATGCCACCTCATTAAGATCCGTAAGATCATTTTAGTTTTCCCAAGACGTTTTTCTTCATGTATTGATATTAGTTTTTTTTGTTCGCGGGGTCAACCTGGTAGAATTCTTTGCCCGTATCGGTTGATTGTCGCTTGTGCAGGCGTTTTATCCGTCTGGCTTCCAACGGCTCGTTGTATTGGTAATTGATTTGTGAATACTACAGCGATGGGTTTTTGTGAGTTAGTGGATGGATGTCGCTGTATGAGGCGGACCTACTCTTTCAGATTGCCATTGAGTATTGATATATATTCTTTTCTTTTTTTACATTAGGACTGTTGATGATTGAACTTATCGTTATTTTGCGGGATGTTGTATTTGGGGTGTTTCGGTCAGCCATGTTGAACCGCAGGAACCTACAAAAAAACAGGCTACTGACATAGGTGTGGTATAGGGGTGGAATTATCGGACACTCAAAGAACGATTTTTTGTTCGCATCTATAGGGGTCCTACATAGTCCCTTAATTTGTTTGCGCCTACCCGCATGAATCAGCCTGTATATATGTATACAGTATACCTAAACCTAACCTACCTATATAATTCGTCGTCCTTTAGCTATATATATTATGTATATATGGAATAAAGATATAAAGGATATATAAACAAGTTGTATTTATATAATATGATGAAGAAAAAAAAAGGAAAAGAAAGGGAAAAACTGTTGTATAAGATAATCTCTTGCAAAATATTTACTTTAACGCTGAGTTTCACTCGTGCTTGAAAGCGGTGAAAGAAAATATATATTCCGCATACAAAATATTATATATAGCTGGGAAAGGGTCTGTATATATTTTCATTCAAGATTGGTGCTAGTTCAACAGAAGAATAAAAAAAGAAAAAGAAAAGAAAAATAACCATTTTCCATTAACGTTGAAATCCTATATTGCTTATTTTAGGATTTACTATATTTTATTTAGGTTAAGAATAAATCTTTTCTAGTTTTATTATTATTATTATAAAAAGGCTTGTGTTTGGGCTGGCGGCGCTGCAAGGAATGGTTAGATGGGTCATATGCATTAGCATCGGTTTGTACAGTTGGCTGTAGTATACATGCCATATACCACATAAAGCCTCTGCGAAATGGCAAAAACATCAAATACATTTTATTTATATACCATTTTGTTTCCTTAAAAGGATATTATGTTGTTTCGTATATTTGGTACCTAACATACTGTGACAGACTTTATTATACGTATACAGTTAATTTCTTTTTGGCATTTTTATTCTTCTAATAATTATTTTTGGTTTCTAGAATTGGACTTTTATATTGTATTTCTGCCGATAAAATAAATATATTAGAAAAAGCTCTAATATTGTATATCTACATTTTCATATATATTCACATTTTTTTCAAAAAAACAAATTTCCCACAAAAGTTAAGAGTTCAAAAAAAAAGATATAATCTTTTCTATATTATTATTATGATTAAAGTTAGAACTATTTCGCATGTACCCATTTAGCTATCGTGCCTCGTTTAACTTCTTTACATATAACATAAAATATGCAAAAAGAAAGTTTCTTCAACTTATACAATATTATTCAATGTTATAACGGAAATTTATTTAACTATCCTCAACAATTCTACCGAAAAAATAACGTAGTATAACTTTTGATGATTTCTTATTAAAGAAGCTTACAAGTGTATGCATAGTATACGGTTAGACGAATATTTGACTGTATCCTTAATATAGAAAACTTAACTTTCTATTTCAATTTCAATTCCAAGTATTCATGTTGTATATACTTACTTTGTATATACTTATGTAATTTATGTTTAATAACTTTGGATTATGATGATAAGTTTAATATATATAGATGAGATATTCTTTTTGCAGTTGTGATCTTAGAATTAAACATGTTAAACTGTAATTTTGTTCAATGTTGTTTGACAGTTTCATATACTTTAACGGCTACTGGAAAACTTTATACATATTTTTCTCTTCATTCTAAATCCCTTTCAAACTTCGTGGTATGGCTAATTGTATTAGTATTTTAACCCTTTTCTTCTAAAAATATGCCAAAAGGAAAGAAAATTTCTAATCAAACCGAATCTCTAACATAACCTTACTTTGACGGCCTAACTCCTACACTAACTTCTACGCCATTGCTTACCCTAATCTCTATGCAAACCTACTACAATAACCCTGAAAATAGAAGATCCGGGAGATGAGGCATTCTAAATGTCCGACAATTTTTTTACCGTTAACACCACTTCGGACTTAACGCATTAAGACCAGAAGAGACCTTACGCAGTTTTTCATTCCAAAATTTGATTTTTATCTTGCATAACAGCTAAGATCTTTTTTTTTAAATAAAAAGATAAAAACCGAACCCCTACCGTATCCTCACACTGATCTCTACCCTAAACATTCCCTAACATCTACAATAACCCCTTCACTAACGCCTACACCGACCTATATCCTAATATTTACGCTAATCCGCATTCCTCACTCTTACAAATTTGGAGATGATCCGAGAGTATCCATAGGCTTTTACTCTCTACTGTGCATTTGTTTCATTAGTATTTAAGCCTTTCCATCTCAGAAACGGGCTAAGCGCAAAAAAAATCCCAAAACAACCGAACTTCTACCGTAAACTTACCCCAACCTCTACACTAACTCATACTTAGACGTTACTTTGCCCCTGATAATTTTAGAGGAGTTCCGGGATTCCCCATCATATTTTAATACTCTACTGTACATTTTATTTCTCAGTATTTAAATTAAGAGGGGCCAAGCGATACAAACTCCCTAAAAAATTGTTTAGTGGAGTTTCGGAGAAGATCTTGAAGATGATTAACACTTCAGACATTTTAGTTAAACAATAAGACAATTTCGGGCTCATTAAGACCTGGCACCAGAAGAGTCCGCCAAAATTTAATTTTTATCTTACGTAACAGCTAAGATCTTCTATTTTCCGATACAATTTTTCATCAACTTTTCGAGAAAAAAAAAGAAAAAAACTGCAACCCTACCCTAACTTCTACCATATCATTACCCTGATCCCTACCCTAAATATTCTCTAAACTCTACAATAACCCCTTTACTAACGCCTACGCCGACCCCTATCCTAATCCTTACGCTAATCCTTACCCTTAACCGTACAAATTTAGAGATGATCCGAGAGTTTCTATAAGCTTTTACTCTCTTCTGTGCATTTGTTTCATTAGTATTTAAACCCTTCCATCTCAGAAACGGGCTAAGCGCCAAAAATTCTCAAAATTACCAAACCTCTACTGTAAACTTACCCTAACCTCTACACTAACTCATACTCAGCCGTTACTTTACCCCTGCTAACCCCTGCCAGCTGCGGGGACGTGGAGCCGTGGAGGCAAAAATCGCTTCGCAATTTCAACAAAAAATCACAAGGAATTTTTAAATATTATTAATAATAATCAATTTTTGAGAAATTTCTTGGGATTTAGCATTTAGTATACAAATTCAAAAGAATTTTAATGACCAATTCACGGTTGATATTTGATAAAATGTATTGCATAGTCTTGAAGTTTTTATTGAAAACTAAACTAATTGTATTCAGCATAAAGCAGTGACTATAGCGTCACGACTTTGTGTCCAAGAGGTTACGAGTTCAAAATGTTCACAACTGGACTATCACCTTTCATTCGCGATCGCAGTGGTTCGGAAGTCACTTAAAGCCGATGGTCCGCCTATATGATACCAACTGATATCGGGTTCCTCATATAGTGTAAAAACCTGCCCCACTGATCACCAAAAAATAGGGATAGTTCGATTTGCTGACAACAGTTTCTTGCTTATCCAGTTCTTCTAATTATTATTAATCTTCGTCAGAACATGCAGCTGCAGTGGCGAGCAGTCAATGGACAGAAGACTCTGATGCCCAATTAAAATCCAAATAAAATTAAGAAAATCAATATTTTCTTATAAAACTTTAGAAAATCAAAAAAAAATATTTATTAAGAACCTGATTTTACAAAATTCTTTGCAAAATATGTAATTTTTATTAAAAATACAATCATGTTACTTTTTTAATTAATTAAATTAAATTTTAATTTTTAAATTTAAAGTAAAAAATTGGGCATCAGAGCCTTCTGTCCATTGACTGCTCGCCACTGCAGCTGCATGTTCTGAAGAAGATAAATAATAATTAGAAGAACTGGAAAAGCAATAAACTGTCACAAACTGTCATGCTTTTTTGAAGTCTGAAAAAATGTCTATATAGTGTCTAACACGATATTGACAAAAACGCTATAGTTTGCCAGTAAAAAAAGCATCCATATTGATGGAACCGCCTTTCATGATTGCGCCAAACTAAAGTAGAAATATGTAGAGAGCTATGGCCTTCATTAAAAGTCTGCCTAAGCAGGATAAAATACATGAAGAGTGAGAGGTACAATTTATAGACATTAGACAATAATGTTAATATTTTAAAACAGGCTAATCGTTCTAATTCAAAGCACAGCTATTCTCAAATAAATTAGTGGGTCAGCCAGGGCAAAGCGTACCTTTATTTGCCCATCCTTGAAAATTTTGTTACCTTTAGATAAAACCATGTTTAATCCATGGAGTAATCTCAGCACTTAAAACTAGTTTCGGGACCTACGTCCCATCATCAGTATATGGCTGAGAACTCCACAGACGAGTTTAAAAAACTATTTAAATATTTGAAATCAACGGTCGAAAAAACTTTTAATTAGAAAATGTCTGTAGCATTTTTCGAAAAATATTTTAAACTTTGTTATGCAAAAATTTCCAAGAAATAATGAAAATATCTGGAATTTACTTTAACTTCACGTTATAGTGTAAAGTTAAAGTAAATTCCTGATATTTTCATTATTAAGACAGAAGGGAGAAAAGTTTGTAATTTCAACAACGAGAAGTTCTAATTTTCAGCCAACAAAGTAATAAACTAATGATGTTGAATTTATGCTAAATATATAAAATCAACAAAGGATACATTTAACATTTATGTTGTAAATTTAATATTTCTGTGTTGTTAGCTAAATCTGAGATCACGATTTAATAATGTTGACATATGAAGTCCCCAAACACAAAAAAAAAACAAGTTCCTTATGAATTTCGTGACATAAATGCAGTTAACATTGACAATCTACTTGTGGATGCTGCTGC
>JANSTW010059423.1:0-11433 GCA_027564275.1 Diadocidia ferruginosa
TAAACCAGAATTTCCCATACAAAATTTCAAAAAAAAGTTCCAGACTGAGTAATCATCATGCGACATTCTACCCAAACGTGCGTTATTTTTGATGTGCGACAAAAATGCCCTATACAAAATTTAAAAAAAGTACCATACTTAGCATTCATGAGCAAGTGGCGTATGTTGAAAATTCACTATATCGCAACATGAGAACCATACAGTTCTAACTACAAAGGAATTACATTGCAGTTAGAACTATATGGTTCTAATACCGTGATATGACGAAAATTATTTTTACAAATTCATTTCAGCAAAATACTTTACGTATTAAGATATTTCTAAGCAAAACTTGTTCACTTACCCTTTAGGTGTCGATTTGCCCATGTCGCGTGGTGTATTACTACTTGTGCTGCCGCCACTTTTTGGTGGTCGTGTTGCCCAAGCCTCGGCTGCTTTTTGCCAATTGACATTATCCTGTGAACCAGATGTTTGTGGTTTATTATAATCATCACCGCGGCCACCATTATTTCTGGAATTAAAGTTGTCGGGTCGCGAATAATTGTTTTTACCGTCGTTACTCCTTGAATCGTTTTGTCGATAATTATTTCTGCCACGGCCGCCACTATCACCGCCTCGTTGATAAGATTGTTGTGATGAATAGTTATTAGTGCCGCCGCCACCACCAGCAGCAGCACCACCTCTACCGCCCCTACTAGATCCTCTGGAATGCGGACTAGCCCCGTGTGGTGATGACCGATATGAATGTGGTGAGGGTTGTCCATGCGTATTGTTTGGTACATGTGAACGTGCACCGACTGGCGGTCCTGGATGTAAGAATGGATTATTTGTCGTTGGATTAGATGGTGTTGTTTGGCCATAACGTGGTGTTTGGGAGGATGGATGATGTGGCGTGTGGTGGGGCGTATGATACGGTGTCATAAACGGTGTTTGGCCACTCGGTGTGTACGGCGTATTTATGTATTGTCCGTAGCCAGGCGTGTGTGGATAGTGTGGCGTTTGACTTGTGGCCTGCGACAATGAATGCAGCATATGGTTGGGCATATTTTGAGCAACTTTATGTATTGCATCTGTTGACATACTACTTTGACTCATGGCTGGTGTTGCATACGAATTTCTTGAGCTAACCGTTGATCCACCCTTTGGTGTGTTGACGGGTGTTGTGCCCGGCAAAGGATCTTTAAAGTGTTCTTTGAACCATTTTAGAAATGAATTGATCGATTCAAATATTTGCTGACGGAAGCGATATCCTTCTGGCGTAACCGTCACATATTCGTGACGTATCTTACCACGTGGCAAATATGAGAGCAGAAATTTGCCCGGATAATTTTTCGATGCCGACAAGAAATAGTGAATTTTATTTGCATTTTTATTTTTTTCTTCTTTGAGCATTTCCTCCATTTTATCTCGCATGCCACCCATGGAGTCACGGTAGTACTTATAGGCCAATAGATCTCGCGCGAATGCAGCCATCGGGTTAACGTGGCGAGCAATAATTTCATCTAAATCTTCAAATTCTTCGTTGCCAATCCAAAGAGTTTGACCCAAACTAAAGGCATTCTCTTTGCCCTCCTCGCGCACATCAATGTGTTGGTAAATGTCATCGGCCACCTTCCACGTTACCGTTAGATGGTCGGAACCTTTGCTTGACGGTCGCACTATGACCTCACCTTGATCCATTTTATCCATTATTTTAAGAGCATCCGTGTACGATGTATTGTGGAAGGCCGGATGTACAATGATACGTTTAATATATTGCTGTCTCGATTTATTTTTCTTTGTGTCATCATCGCGCTTCGATTCCTTATCCTCTCGATCCTGATCATAGTAATGATCTTTCGGAGGACGCCACTCATTGTTCCGATCACACAAATCAGAACTCTTTGACGAACAGTCCACTTGAAAACGTTCAACGTCAATTTTCGTCAATCGAACATGTATTGTTTGGCCCACCTGAACACGCTCCTCTGGATTCTTAACATGTTTATCGGATAAATTTTTTATATGAATAAATCCGTTCAGTCCGTTGTCCAGTCGTAGCTTAACACCGGTTGCCTGTCCTGGACATTCTTGGGCATCAAAATGATTCCAAACATCCGCAACTTCAGGGAAATCATTACACAAACAAAATGGACATTGCCACAGTCCTGTCTCGTCATTACGAACCGGATTGGCCTGATCCAATTGCTCGCCCTGTGGTTTGCGATGACTGAAACCACTGACCGTTGCCAAAATCATTTTGCCCACATAAAACGTTTCGGGCGTTTCTTTTGTCAAAATATCGAACAGTTCTTCGGCATTTGTCGACCGGAACGGAGTTCGCAAATCTTTATACCGAGAATTAAGTTCGGCTCGGATGTCGTACAGTGTTATGCTTTTGTTGCCAAAGCCTTGTCGCTCCAATTCCACCGCAAACGCATCCAAATCTAAATCCTTTAGCCTTTCCGGAGACTCGAGAATTTCTTCCAACGCACCGGCCGGATTAGCATCCTCATCGTCATATTCCAAAGCATCGACAGCCATTTTACGGGCCCATTCATAGGTTTCAGGATGGACTCGCGAACCGTCCAGCACCTCCACATACGCTTCGGTACTGTCACCCAACGAATTCGTATCGATCTTTATGAAACCCGAACAATTGATAAACACTTTCGGTCCCATATGACATGCAGTGACCAATTGCGTACGATTTTCCAACCGTTGATTGGTTTGTTTGAGGATTTTTATCAGCGCCTGTCCTTTGCGTGGACCCAAACCGCAGATGAATTGTACCAAATTTAGCGTCATGGCATTCTGAACGGCCAAATTTATGTCCACACCAACTTCGTTTGTACGATTTATAAATTCCAAATAAATATTCTCCAATAACTGTTCTTTAGGCAGTTGATCCTGCAGTGTGTGAAATCGCAGGCACAGAATTTCCTCATCGGCCGTACAAAGTTGCGAATATTCAACCAAAGGATCTTGCATGCGTCGTGCTATCGAAACTGCCTGACGCAGTAGTGTTGGATATTCACGAAAATCAGCAATACCTTTCTTCGATTGCGAATAGATTTTGGCCAATTCATTGTCCACAATTTCGACGGAAACATTGGGAAATTGTTCCTCGTCGGCCAATTGTTGCATAATTTCCTTTAGATCTTCTTGGATCATGATGCCTTCGCGTGATTCACCACCGATCGCAATGACATGCGGTTTTTTGTTACGAATAAAATTTTTTAAGGCCAGCAGATCAGCTTCTTTCAGCATTTTATCGTCAATGCGATGCGAGTTTTTGCGATTCAAAATGTGCGGACACCGTAAGTAGTCGGTGACATCACCGTCGGGACTAGTTATAGCACAAAAGGCCGCTTGGCTAAAATCAGGCACATATGCAACGCCCATAACTCGCACACCCTTCGACGTGTCCCAATCGTAATCGTCTTCTTCCGAAAAATCAACCGTATACGGCGCCGTCTTAATCCAATTGTACAATTTGCGACAACACAACTTCAGCACTGCCTCTTTCGCTTCCAACAACAAAATTGATTTCAGCTCTTTTCGCATATCCGGCAAAACCATTTTATTTAAGGCCATCTCAACACAGGCCGATCGCAGCGCATTCCATTCCTGAACGTTCTTCGAGAATTCATCACGCTGGTAGAGTGCTTTCACTTCTTCCAAGTACGAACCGGTTGTGTTGCCTTCGATCTTTTCCGAAATTGATATTTGTAGTAATTTATCTTCTTCAGCAATGCATAACCGCAGAAATTGATCACCCACCAGTTCTCGCACCGGTTTGTCTTTCAGGTATTTCACAGTGTAGCAGCTATGATTCTCATCGATTTCTTTCTGTCCTTGTTTGGTCGGCCACACCGAAATCTTGGCTCTCTCGTAGAATATTTCTCGAACACTTTTCCGCAACGACGGTTCGCGGGCTATTTGACGGGCAACAACAAACTTAACCGCATCCAATACTTCTTCGACGGTTGAGAATTTCGGCGTTATATATTCTTTAGCCAACTCTGACAACTCTATCGATTCCTGGTCCACTTCATTACGTTGATAATTATCGCGTAAATTTTCGGCAAACTGTTCGGGTGTCAGACCGAAGCGTTTGGCAAATCCCAATATGCCTGCTTTGCGACACATCGAATAAGGACCCGAATCACGTGCTAACTTCAGTGATTCCTCGATTGGTTCGTCCTCTTCTTCTTCTGGCGGCAGCTCTACTGGCGTTTCGGAACCTTCATTTAATTCTTCAATTTGTTTAAGTCGAGCCGCCCGCCTTTCGTCCTTGCGTTTTTGTCGCTCCTTAAGTTTCCATGCCTCGTTCATGCCCTGAATGTCGTTCGTATAGTGCAACAGAAAATGCGTGTGAACGTCTTTTAGTTCTTCGGATGTCTGCACATATTTCAACCGGTCAATGTCTTCGTCCTTGATTATGCGTATGTCATCGGGCAGCGCTGAATCGGGATTTGCCATAATTTTATCCAACTGATAGTTTCGCATCTTTTCAAAGAGCTGTGTCAGGGTCTTTCGACGCGACAACAATTGACACCATCGCCCGTCGAAATTGTACACTTTCCACAGATCGTTTATGTTGAGCTCGGGTTGAACGTACTCTTTGCGATAGAACGCAATGAACGGCACTTCCAATTGTTGATTACGCATAAAATCTAGGGCCTGCTTTATTTTACCAATGGCACTGGATGGTTTGCGCGTTCTATCGCGACCATCGGCTCCGATATTTTCCTGATTTGAAACACACGGCTTTATAAAGGCTTGCTTGTAAATCCATTCGGCCTCTTCCTCTAGCTCGTTTGATCCTTCGGGCACAGCTGTTAGAGGAAATTCGCGTAGTTGCATGCGTTCAGGGATGTCATTTTTACGAATCTAAATGGAAAAAAGAAGGTTAATTTATTTCAAACCATTATGCCTCAACTCATCTAGAAATATTTGGAAATTATGAATTTATATTTTATATGAAAGTAACAATTTTTGTATTTAAAAAAATCGGGTTGAATCAAGAAAAATCGAGTTAGAGACAATTTTTGTCGTAGTGTTAAAAAATCACTAGAAAAAATGTTGTCCCATGATTTCTGATTCTTAAAACTTCAAAAGTGAAAGATTTTTTTTGTCAAAATGTGCCAACATTTTTAGATTCAATATTTAGATATTATCAAGAATTCGAAATTTTTTATCATGAAAGTTGAAAAAGAAAACTGAAATTTGTTAAAAAAAAACTAACCTCATTATCCAAATCGGTAAAATGTCCTCGTTTCAATTCACTTGGTTCATAAATTTCGAAAATTGATTTACGAGCAGTTTTCTTTTTGGCCGCTTTTTTGGGTCGCTTTTCTCGTTCCACACCATCGGCACCGTCCTCTTCATACTCGTCTTCAGCCTCTGATTCATCCTCATACTCGTCTTCATCGTATTTCTCAAATTCATCATAGTCAAAATCAACGCCAAAGATGTCTTGTCCCTCTTGCAAATGAGCATCGTTAAATATTCGACGAGTTTTCTTTTTCTTTTCGGTAATGGGGCGACCATCGTCGTCAACGATAAAATCATCCGCATCGGATTCATCGTCCTCTTCCTCTTCTTCGGCAAAATGTTCTGCTTCGCCTGGCCTATGACCGGACACAGATCGCCGGCTTTCATCATCCTAAAAATATGATTAAATTTAAAAAAAATCTCTTGCATCTTAATCGCACATAAAACATCGAACAAAACAAATATTTACCTGAATATCTCGATCCTGAGACGAAGGAAAGCAAAAAATGGGAAGCAAAACACAATAATTAGTAAACAAAACCGAAACACAAATGTTTTTATTTTTTAATTAATTTCAACTTACATCATCGCCCTCAAACAATTGATTAGCAATAACGTCTCGCTCCATGCCTTCGTCTTGTTCCTCTTCACCATCGCTGTCCTCGATTTGCATTCGTTTTAGACGCTTAAATCGTTTCTAAAAACATCGTTTAAATTATATCTATTTAAAAGCCCGCTTTACCCAACTTACTGTTCTTTGAACTTTTACACCTAAATTCTCTTCTATTAAATCGTAGTCATCATCTTCCAGTCGATCGTCCAGTTCGTCTTCATCGTCACTTTTTTTCCTTTTTACATGACCTGAGGCATCTGAATCTTCACCATCGCTGCCGTCCTCTTCGATCGGCGCATCGTCAATTAAATCTTTTAACTCTTCCCGCAATCGATCCTCATCGTCCTCTTCTTCCTCATCACTGTCAGACATTGCTTTGAGCTTTCGCAGCTTTTTACGCTCGTGTGGATCCAAATCTTCATTATCGGAATTCTAAAATGAATAAAATTTTATGAGTTAATATTGTAGAGCTAAAAAAATGATATTAGATCAGGTCTGAGATCCTATTAGTGAAATATTGTTCCAAGTGAAAGATTTGATCGTGTTTTTAAATAGTTTTCCTTTGATAATAAAATTAATTCTTTTCTTTTAGGGGCTTTTCTGATCCAACATACACATTTTCTAAATAATTATTGAACCATTTCGCCTCTTTGTTTTTCCCAAAAACTTTCATTCCAATTTTCCACCATTTTTTGCTGTGAGCTAAAAACACTCGATGCGCATTTTCTTCGCAGCCAATATTTACGTAGATAAATAAAAACATGTTATCGCTAAATATTTTTTATTTTTCAGCTAAGGTCAACAAAACACACGTAAAATTTTCCATAAAATACAATTAGAGGTAAATGCGGCTGGCGTAGATTAAAATAGAAGAAAAGAAATGTAAAAAGACCGTCTGCAACGAATGCAGACAGGCAGGTGCTTACATCACTTTCGGCCTCAGAGTCAAGGAAATCAGCCATTTCTGTGCGGAAGATTACACTTTTTCCTTAAATTAAACACCAACGACACACTGTACAATTGTTTTGCACTAATTGCAATTAATTTTGCTAAATCTAATCACTAAATTATCAACTAATTAGTGAAAATAAATGTGTAGCACGTATCACGCAGCAATAAATAAATCCAATTTGGCCGACATTTTTAAAGTTTCTACAGCGAATAGTGTTGCCGCAGCGTTTACTATATGGCTGTGTACTTTTAAATAGAAAATATGTACTAGATTTTCTAAGTAACGTCAAATATACTTATGTCGCTATACGGTAGGCCGGGGTTCGGTACTGTTACACACAGATCTTTTTTTAAATTTTGTATGTATGATTAATATTTAGTTTAATTTTTAATTTTAATTAGATATATAAATTAGGTTAACTAATTTATAAAATTAAAATCACATTAATAATATATATCATATATTCTATATTATTTTTCTCTTTAAATATTGCATGCACGACATTTTACGGAATTTTTGTCTAAATGTTATATTTTCACTAAGCTCGTTGAGTTGAGAGTATGTGGTGACCACCTTTGAATTCTGTCAAACCTGGAGCTGATATTTTAAATTTTTGTAGATCATAGATATTTTTGAACGACACCGACTCTAGTATTGGAACAAGCACAAGTTTGTTTAATATTTAATATGATGCTAAAAATCAATAAAATTATATTAAAAAACACCCGATATTAGCAACAAAAACGAACTATATAAAATTTAATGTATGTGCTAAATACTACATGAAACCAGAATTGAAGCAAAAGTGATGATTTCAAGTATATATAGTTATATCAATATAACAACAAACTTGCGCTTGGTAAATAAAACACAAGCTGCTGAAGTTAGATATCTTCATTGACTTTAACTTTCTAGTATAATCCATATTTTCAAAATTCATTATAAATAAAAAAGGGTCACGCTATTTTGACAATTTTTATTTTTTGTACTAAGTGACCCTTCTTGTTCATAGATTTTGTTTTTATTTTTTGGTTAAACAATGCAATGATATAATAGTTACAAACTAAAACATTCACAAAACAACTAAACCAAACCAACTTACATAGGGAATCGTGTTCTTCCTGTTTAATTGTTGATATATGAACAATTTTTCATTAGTACTAATTTGCAAAAGGTTATCTTTTATATATTGGGTTTTTTGTATGTAATTATGATGCATATTGCTATGCATGATAATTTCATATCTGCCGGGTTAATAATCATTAAATTATAATTTATGTCATTTTTTTATTATCATAAACTGTTTCATATATTTTGAATCTCTATATCTCAAAAATATGGGTTAAACAGTTATCTTTTATTTTTGTTATTACTATTGTAAACTCGGAGAAATTGTACTAAAATCAGGAGCCCAGAGATCATATTCAATACCCGAATAGACTCCGAGCCTAACCCGCAGAGGTGGTTACCCTAGTTGAGAGTATATACTGTATAAACTTTATATATTGTGAATCCTATCTCCAAAATATGGGTTAAACGGCGATGTTCAAGTCAGTTTCTGTTATCTTATTAATTTCATCGGTGGCCAGACTTACAACACCACACTTTTGAGATTTTTAGATTCATCTATATAGATTTCTTGCCGAAACTTTTAAAGTAAATCATAAGTGTTTATGGTAATTATTAGAAAAGTGCTAAAATGTCGTCATCTATATTTTGTTTTTTAATTTATATAACTAGAATCAGATATATATTTACAAAATAAATTAAACCTAAAAATCATGATTTTCTGAATTTAGCGCACCGCGCCTTAAGTATTTTTTCGTTGATAATATAAAATTGAATACTTACATCCTAAGAATTTTTGTGAACAATCCAGGTAAAAGTATTCAGCCATCACATCGATATAAACGTCGATGCGGCGGCCATATTTAATTGTCAAACTACAATCAATTTTTCAGAAAACAAAAAAATATTTTCACATCAACACACGTTCATGGCGAGAAGACGAAAATAAATGGAGAAATTATAAACATTTATCGCCTTTATAATTAGGTTCAACTAATCGCGAATACACTACACATTGTTCTAAACAAACCAAAAAAGGTATTTTAGCAATATTTCATATAAAACAACAACAAATTATCAATGAAAATATATTTGCAAATCCAATTGTAGTGAAATTTTGTGTTTGGTTTCTTGTTACAATGTAACTTTGTTTTTATCAAACATAATATTTATTTACATTTTACAAAGCAAAGTCCAAGCTACAGTTGTAATTTACGAAATACCTAAGCCAAAGATTATATTTTTAGTTGATTAAATCTATTGATTGCCGCGATATAAACAAAACAAATACCTATTGATCGAACGTAGTAAAATTTACACAAAGTTGCTTGGAAAAGTGTGCAAAAAGGCCCATGACCATGAAAGCGTATTTTACCTTGGACAGCGAAAATAAAATAATGTTTTAGTAATTTTTAATATTTTGCCGCGTAAAATATTATATACCTATTATTAATGGAGAGAAAACTTGTGGACTGAAATGCTAATTTTTCATTTTCAGTCCCCTTTCTTTATCTTCTTTGCCTTTCTGCAATAATAAGGTGCAACTTTCTGGTTCCTTATAGATATGTCGATAAAATGGATTGAATTGTGGCTTATCCAATATATATGTTCATTCCAGCGTCATGCACTTAACAATTATATCATCACTATTTATGCTACCTCTTCTCTTTTAAATGTAAACGAAAAAGTATACTTACTTTTTCGTTTACATTTAACAGAGAAGAAAATTCTCGGGGAAATTCCTCAAAAAAGCAATCAGAACCTGCAATCAAAGGAAAAAAAACCTTCACCACCTCCAATAAAGTTGGAAGGAATAAAACCTTATGAATAAATGTATGAAATTATTATTATACAAAAAAGTATTCCAGAAGAAAGCTTCCAAAAAAAGAAGGTAGTGAATCTGTAAAACTGAATATTAAAGCCGGATAGAGATACAGGAAAATAAGTAAAATGCTTTGCGAAAACAATTTGGCATACATATGAAAATAAACAAACCATTTTACCATTACCTTAATGGGATTCATTAAGGTAAAGGTAAAACATTTACACCATTCATGCAGGATAGAAAGTATTAAACATTTCTTTTTATTGAAAGATTTTAAAATATTTGATGACAGTAATGAAAGAAACTGACAAACTAAAATACCACTTAATATGTTTATGCTGACTGATTCGAAAATCAAGAAAATATAAAAGAAATCTTTGAAATAAATCATATTTTGGACTGTAAAGTTGAGATGCAGCCAATCAAAAAGTCAAAATTAATACCACAGCGCAAACATTATCAATCGTACAGTGGACAAACTCAAAAATTCTGCGCGATACAACCTAGATTTGTAAAGTGTGCAGGAAAACACTTAACTATGGATTGCAAAAACCTAATGCTGAGCTTTTTAAATGTATGCAAAGAAGCTCATCCAGCTAATTAGAGCGGATGCATCATAAGCTGCAAAAATTAAAGACATAAACAACCAAAATTCAAGAGTAAATCTTCCAACAACTAAAATTTTGTAAAGAAATACAGCATCCCACCCATGTAGCAAAATACTTAAATGTCTAATCTAATTGTCATAATATGCTGAAGTAGTTAAAAGAACTAAAAATAAACCGAAAAATGTTCAAGTTCAAAAGAACGATATTAGTTAATTAAACTCTTCAATTAATTTTATCGGAATCAACTCAAATAAGTTTTCCCTAATAATGACATAAGAATTTTAGTTTTTTTGGTAAAAGGCACTAAACTGGTTTTCTTGGGGTCGGCAGATAGTCCGCAATCAATTCTGCAGATCGATACTTTTGAATCAAACGAGATACGAATATTCTCAACGATAGTAAAAAAAAAACAAATATCTTGTCAGTCAAAAATTTTCTATAATTCGCTACTTTCGTGCCAAAAGATCGTAATTCGAAAATATCACCTTTTCACGAGAGCGATTTCAAGTTTATGTTTTTATTGAATCGTTCGGATTTAAAAATGATATATATTTGCAAACATTTTTAAATAAAACCGAAGACGGTATAATATTAAAAGAATTAATGCGTTTTTTTTCTAAAATTTACAATTTTTTTTTCCAAAATCGAAAAAATTATATTTTATGCTGCCATTTTCTCAATTTTGAAGATAAGAGTCTAAAATTTTGATAAGATAAATGAATTTATGTTTTTTGTTTTTTCAGTGTGTTCTTGGTTCCACGAAAAATGTAATAAAATGTTTGATAGTATGAAAACTATTTCATTTCGGACCAAATTTGGTAACATTTTTTGATACAGACATCAGGGTTGCTTATCTTATAAGACAATAGACATAGAATTTTAAATTTTTCGAGCTTTATTTATGTATTCATAAATTTAAATTTAGAATATTAAATATATTATATCAATTATAGATAAAATATTTTATTTTTGGTATTTTCCATAGTAATTATAAAATTTATTTTACCAATGCTATAGCCTTGTGGTATTATTGCCGCCGAGTATAGTAAATGGTAGGTTCGGGGTTCGAATCCTGTTGGCGGCACTAACAGATGTTTTTCACAAAAAA